>BMAO01025457.1:0-17395 GCA_019973975.1 Trichonephila clavata
TTGGTAAATCTGCATCTCTTGCAGTTTTCTGGAAAGTTGGGTATTTAGTTCAGTTGATTGTCAATAAGTCTTCGCCTGAAGCAACGCCTTTCTTCTCACGCAACGATTGCAATCCAGGAAATCGTTGTGATATTTTCAGTGAGAGCTTGCAATACTATATTATCACAACTGTAACGGAAACATTATATGAAACGAAGCACATGGCTGCTAATTTACGACACATGCGAAACGGGGTTGCCAACCTGGCGAGTTATCTTGTACGTTGACATTGTTGCGATATCACGAAATAAATTTATTACAACATCACGAAAACTTTTAAAGAGAGATATTAGGATATAAAGTGACAAAAATAAAAAAAATAGAGATTTGATAAGAAAAAGCTAAAAATAATACAGCCTTTTAACATTATTGGATGACAGAGAGTACATTACGATGCTTAATTCTTAAAAATAATCATTTTTGTTAAAAAAAAAAAGGGGGGGGGAATAAGTGTCGTAATATTTTCCAACTGTCTTAATCAATTGAAATAATTGCGCCAATGGAATGTCGTAACGTATCGAAAAAGATCTAAAGGATTTAATGAAATGATTAAAAATAAATGCTTAAAACTCAGAGAAAAAGCCAGAAAAAGAAAGTGAGAAAATACAAAAAAAAAAAAAACCCTTTAAATAATAACTCAGTAATTTATCAAGGAAATATGCAATTCTCCGTATCTAAAATGATAATGGTATAATTTTGTAAGAGAAAGAAGAGAGAAATTTACCAATCTATATTCATAAAATTATTTCATCAAAAGCCTTTTTCGAAACACAAAAAGAAACAATAATAAAAAAGTACATCCTAACTAATACTTCAAATTTCTTTGATATGCCTCACTCACATTACTTGATTAATGTGCTCATAAAAATTGCTGAAATTTCCGTTTTTTAACGCATACCTAAAATATTGCATAAATATGGAAAATTATTGCATTGAAAGAAAAAAATACAAATAATAACTATAAGAAACACTTTCTTATTCAATTCCTACTATTAGTTCACTCTCTCCCTATATATATATAGAGAGAGAGAGGAATCTGCTTACCAAATTTCAAGGACTGTGCAACTAACAGTTTAAAAATCGGAATAATTATTTATCTTATTTATCTCCCCTTAACCCTTGTGGGTCATTTTCCCCAAAAACCATTTTGTAGTGGATATTTACTCCATGAAAGAAACATGTCTACCAATTTTCAAGCAGGTTGGTCAAGTAGTTTAAAAACGAAAATATTTATCTATTACGCCCTTAACTCCCCCCCCCCCGCAACGCCACTTGGGGGTTATTTTCCCCAAACCATCTTGTATCTGATCTCTACTCTATGAAAGGAATCTATTTATCAAATTTAAAGACTGTGCATCTAATAGTTTAAAAATGCAAATAATTATCTATAACGCCCCTAAGCCCCGCAATGTCACTTGGGGGTTGATTTTCACCAACTCATTTTGTAGCGGATCTCTACTCTATGAAAGGAATCTGCTTACCCAATTTCAAGATTGTACGTTGAATAGTTTAAAAATGGAAACAATTACTTATAACGCCCCTCAACCCCTTGAGGTAACGCCCCTTGAGGTTCGAATTTCGCAAAAAAATCCGTTCTTAGCAGATCTCTACTCTATGAAAGGAACAAGTCTACCAAATTTTTAGTCTGTAAATTGAATAGTTCCGGAGATATCGTGATTAGTCAGTCAGTTAGTCGCTTTTCTCCTTTATATATATAGATATAAATTGTTGATATCTAAGTCGTGCATTAAGAATTCGATTGTACTAAAAAATATACTTGTCGTCTCTTGATAAAAAAAAAAAAGGAAGGGCAGAGCTTATCTAATTTGTATTTTCTAAAATTTTCTAAAATTGAAGTATAGAATGATGTTTGCGCTTTCGTAACCCTATAACCAAGTGGATTCCCGCAAAACCATTTTCAGTGGATCTCTACTCTGGAAAATGAACATGCAAGCCAAATTTCAAGTCTAAAATCTAACAGGGGGAAAACGAAATTTTTACTATCCCCATCCTCCCATAATCCCGTTGAGAGTTGTTTTCCAAAATAACCATTCTTAGCGGATTTCAATTCAACAAAAGAAAAATGCAAACCAAATTCCATTATTATAGTTCTTGTAGTTCGCAAAAAGGATTTTTTTTTTCAATACGCCCCAGTAACCGCTTGCTCCCCCAAGAGTTGATTTCCTTCATATTCCTACTCTACGAAAGAAATCTGCTTAGTAAATTTCAAGACTATACGTTTAATAGTTTAAAAATGGGGATAGTTATCTTTAACGCCCCTTGAGCCCCCACAACGCCATTTGGGGATCTGTTTTCACAAAACCCATTTTGTAGGGGAACTGTACTCTATGAAAGGAATCTGATTACCAAATTTGAAGACTTTGCGTCTAATAAATTAAAAATGGAAAGAAATTACCTATAACGCCCCTTGAGTCCCCGCAACGCTATCTAGGGCCGATTTTCACAAAACATGGATCTTTAATCCATGAAAGGCTCCTGATTATCACATTTCAAGACTATACGACAGTAGTTTAAAAACGAAAATAATTATCTATAACGCCCCTTAAGCCCCGAAACGCCACTTAGGTTTCGATTTTCACGAAACCCATTTTGTAGCTTATATCTACCTTATAAGAGGAATCCGCTTACCAAATTTCAAGACTGTACGTCTTATAGTTTAAAAATTGGAATAATTATTTATATCTCTTCTTAACCCCCCCCCCCGCAACACCCCTTGGGGTCAATTTTTCCCAAAACCCATTTTGTAACGGATATTTACTCACGAAAGAAACATAACTCAAACTCAGTGGCCCAACAGCCCATGAGGGCCAAGGCCTACTGTGCCCATCTCAGTATACGTGACCTTGGGCGCTGGGGTGCATGAACAGATGTTCCGATCAGGTGGTCAGCCTGAAGCGAAACCCCCAGTGTTTGGTCCCCAAGTAAGCTTGGTTCTCATTTTATCGACCAATGAAAGAAACATGCCTACCAATTTTCAAGCTGGTAGGTCAAGTAGTTCAAAAATGAAAATATTTATCTATCACGCCCCTTAATCCCCCGCAACGCTACTTGGGGAACTATTTTCCCAAAACCCATCTTGTAGCTGATATCTACTCTATGAAAGGAATGTTTTTATGAAATATAAAGTCTTTGCGTCTCATTGCTTAAAAATGGAAATAATTATCTATAACGGCACCTAAGCCCCGCAACGCCACTTGGAGGTCAATTTTCACCGAACTCAATTTGCAGGGATCTCTACTCTATAAAAGGAATCTGTTTACCTAATTTCAAGATTGTACGTCGGGTAGTTTAAAAATGGAAACAATTATTTATAACGCCCTTAACCCTCGTAACGCCCTTGCGATTCGAATTTCGCAAAAAAATCCGTTCTTAGATGATCTCTACTCCATAAAAGGAACATGTCTACCAAATTTCAAATCTATAGGTTGAATATTTCCGAGATATCGTGATTAGTCAGTCAGTCAGTGAGTGTGAGTCGCATTTCTCCTTTATATATATATATATCTTGTTCACACACAAGTTTTTTCAGTCGTTAATAAAATACTTTCTATTGATACATTCAAATTCAAATACATTTTTTAAAACCTTACACAGGATGACACTCGATGTTAATACAGTTTTTCCAAATATTAATTCATTAATTAAACTAAAAATGAATAAATAAAAACTAACAAAAATAATAGTCCAACAGCATATATAGAAAGGATAAACGGTTGTTGTGTCCCTGTTGCGCAACGGATAGTGCGTTGAGCTTCAAATTCAAAAGTCGTGGGCTCGAATTCCATCTGGCATAGCCTAATTTCCCCGGATGTGATTTCTGTTTTATTAGAATAATTAAATTTAATTAATGAATACAAATGGTAAGAAACAAAATAAATAGTTCAACACCCTATATAGAAAGAAAGATATAAAATTACTTTCATTTTGTCACTTAATATTGTGATTCTGTCATATGTATATATATATTTGTATTTTAATTGTACCTATTTAATAAACAAAATATCAATCATTGGCATGGCCAAGTACTTTTTTAGTGCGTTTTTCACATGTATTTTTTACAATAATGCAACTGAACTTTTTACTAACAAAAAGTAGTACTATACTTAAAAAAAATTTTTTTTTTAAATTTAACAAAAAGTTAAAAAAAAATAATTTAAAAATTATTAAATTTAAATATGATTCTGCTCATCTAGGGCACAAATGCGACCAAATGCCGAAAATCTGAGGTTAATCAGTAGCTTATTGGTGAGAAAAAGGTACGACAAAATATGGAACGAAGACGAAAACGAAATTTGCGTCCTAATAGCGCTTTTTTACACTACGTGAAAAACGTGCTAAAAATAAGTAAAATAAAATTTTTCTTCGTTGACCCAAGTAGAAATTTACTTAAAAAAAGTTCTTTTCTTTTTTTTTTTATTTCTTGATTTATATTTCAGATGGGAAAAGAGAGTCTGTAGAAAGTGTACAATCAAATAAAATGCTAGAGATACAAATATATTTATTTAATACTTCATCGAAAAACATTGCTTTTTACATTTGTGTAAGCAAGGAGTGGGCAAATAGCAACCCGTAAAAGAGTTTTATTTTTTTTTCGTAGCCCCACAATAGACAAAAACATGTTCTTCATATTTAAATCAACATGTATTTGTGAGCAAAGTTTTTCTTGTATGAAGATCCAAAAGTAAATGTAGATGCAAGTTTTATGACATGTACTTGTAGGCTGTGTGATCAAATTTCAACAATCAATTTCAGTCCTGATTTATTAAAAATACAGAAAAGTCTGATAGGGTGCTTTTGTCTCATTAAGCTAATTCTAAAATTCAATGGGCTTGCAGCTATAGATATGAAAGCACAATAAATAGATTGAACGAAGCTACCGCTTCCCTTACAAATTTCTTTGAAAGAAACTGCAAAAAAAAAAAAAAAAAAAAAAAAAAAAAAATCATAACATTTTTTCACTTTATTACTAAATACGAAACGAAACAAAACAAAATATATAGGTTTTAAGTTGAATTTTAAATTTTTTTATTGGTGTAAAAGCTTTAGTTTTAATATTAGTTTACTATCCCGAGTTATCTCGGGCAAACGGAAAAAAAGTTAAATATTAGTCTTTGTATGATTGTTGAAACAAGGGACAGCACACAAAATGATATCTGACATTCTATTAACTGGTATCTGGTCAATTTGCTTACTGGCTTACCTCTAGAATCTATTTTACGGGAGCACAGAGTACACTGTCTCGTTGGATTTGATTTTTAGCGCGTTTTTCACGTAGTGTAAAAAAAGCGCTATTAGGACGCAAATTTCGTCTATGTCTTCGCTCCATATTTTGTCGTACTTTTTCTCAGCCAATAAGCAACCGATTGACCTCGGGTTTTCGGCATTGGGTCGCATTTGTGCCCTAGATGAGCCGCGAATCATATTTAAATTTAATAATTTTTAAATTTAAAAAAAAAACTTTTTTTAATTTTTTTTTTTAAGTACAGTACACTATTTTCTGTTAGTAAAAAGTTCATTAGTTGCATTATTGTAAAATACAACATGTGAAAAACGCGCTAAAATTACTTGGCCATGCCAATGATTGATATCTTGTTTTTCAATCAGTTCCATTCTAAATTGCTTAGGTGATCGCGTGAACACCTCCTACTACCCTAAACTATCCATTTTATCATTGTAGTAAACTACACATTTAGGCATGGACTTTGTCTCTCCCCATTTATTTATCACATCCTGCATTTCAATTGCATGTATTGTGGAAATAAGATTAACGTCCTTCTTACTTTTCCATTCAATTGCAGTTACTTTCCCCTTCTGATTCCTAACAAATACTTCTTTTTAGCGCGTTTTTCATGTAGTGGAACAAAAGCGGTATTAGGACGCGAATTTCGTCTACGTCTTCGTTCCATATTTTGTCGTACCTTTTTCTCAGCCAATAAGCAACCAATTGACCTCGGGTTTTCGGCATTGGGTCGCATTTGTGCCCTAGATGAGCCGAATAATATTTAAATTTTTCCATAGTTTTCCCAAATTTTCCTACAAATTTTCCTGAATTTTGCTAGTTTTTGCTTTTTTATAGTGCTGATACAGATTTGTGTCATTATTTATTTTCAGCTCAATAGTCGTACATTTAGAGGAGTAGTACAGTACTACTTTCTGTTAGTAAAAAGTTCATTAGTTGCATTTATTGTAAAATACAACATGTGAAAAACGCGCTAAAATTACTTGGCCATGCCAATGATTGATATCTTGTTTCAATTTATTTGCCTTTAGATCTCGAGGTAAATCTTTTCTATTCAATCGGAATATTCCACACATCAGTCTTCCTTTTGACTAACAAATCATCCACACACACACAAACCTGGATATAATATATAAGTTATAAAAATTATTATAAAAAGCTATAAAAATTGTCCAAACTGCCATTCATAGCTGAATATTTCCTTTCGTTTCCTACAGCCCGATTAAAACAGTGATAAAACTAATCGTAGTGACAAATTCTGCTTTGCCCGAGTTTTCTTGGGATAGTAATTAACTACAATATATACGAACCCGAGATACCTCGGGATAATCAGGCAAGCGTTAACTCATTTTATAAATTTTTATAATAGAAGTTGTGTACTTTTTCAGAGATGCAAAGTTAACTAATGTATGCAATCATTTTAAAAAGGTGCGGGCCTCCAATTTCCATCGCTTCCACAACGTGGCCCTCGAGCCAAAACAAGTTACCCACTCCTGGTATAAGTTATTTCACCAAAAATATAAATCTCAGAAAATTGCTACTAATTGTAAATGTACTAGTTATGTGAACGGAGGACAAAGAATCTCTTTTATCCCAGATATAATTTTATGTCATATAAACACTGCCCAAATTAGCTTGCTTTATTAATAAATGATCACATTTTTTAGGAATATTTTTATTGGTCACTGTGAAACAGAAATACAACGCACACATTCTATTTCTCTAAGAAGTTCTCTATAACTGTTTGCAATCACAATTTCTACCCTCTATGTCAAACACAAACTGAGATAATCCTCTTAAGCTCAGTGAAAAAGGCAGCTCGGCGCCTTAAGTTATCTTGGGCAATGCCCTAGGGGTTTCTTACACACATAAAAAATAAACGATAATCCATCCATAAAAAAAATAAACTTTTGAAGATCCTGCATATACAAATGGAATTTCCTGATATTTCATGTTCTACAAGTGTTGCAATTATTTCCTTAATTTTTATAGTTTACAGGGTATTTTTCGATAGACATTTGTCGAATTTCTATTTATTTTTATAAATCTTTGAAGAATAAATCAAGAAAAAAATATATTTAGTGATAGATGGATGGTAATGTGTGGTGACCTGTAGCCATCCCTTATACTAATACCTTCCTGTCTATCTGCAAATCCGGCTGGATGTGTAGGCGGACTTAAATGATCAAAAGAGATCATTGCAATTCAAACAGATTTATTGATGCTTATCAGTAAATAAGTTTAGACACAACACAATTTAAGTTAAGAGAAATAAGTGAGAGTGGAGTAATGAAGTGGGGTATCAATACTAGCGGAATATACAGAATTTTTTTTCCAACTGAATCTAGGAAAGCTTAAAAGCACACAATTACAACTACGCCACACGCGAATAATCTGAATTTCTTAATCTAAGTTACTGACCTTATATTTTACAGCGGCGGCTCCTTCGTGACGACTTCAGGCCCTTTTTATGGTTGGAAGAATGGGTGAAGACTCCAAGCTCAGTAATAATGAATTTCACTACTTTCAATCCGCTTCTCTTCGCGTACATCAACACGTATCCGACTAGCTACACTTGTCAACAACTTCGTGTTGACTGCTCGATCTTTAATTCAATTGACTTCTCACTTCCTATTACTTCGCTTCTTAACTCGCGAAAACCGAACTTATAAAATATATCTTATTTACATAAATCACGCCTGGCTCTCGGTGAAGATTGGTTGAAATAAATAAATTGTTTTAAGGAAAAAAAGAAGAGGTTAGTAAAAGACCGTACAGATCCGTCACAAATGCCATCCTCCTTCAATCTTCTGCATTACCTTCCACGTCAGTTCTTTCTTCTTCGAGGATGAACGATAGTGGTTGCGGGGCAGCCGCACCTCATGGTCCAAGGGAGAGGATCTGAGGCGACCTTTGAAAGATGGAGTACCAGAGTCTGTGGAGCAACCATTTGG
Organism: Trichonephila clavata; assembly: GCA_019973975.1. Taxonomy (NCBI): domain Eukaryota; kingdom Metazoa; phylum Arthropoda; class Arachnida; order Araneae; family Nephilidae; genus Trichonephila; species Trichonephila clavata. The sequence goes on from BMAO01025457.1 coordinate 8,254, forward strand.
ATGAACTGCCTTTGGACCATTCCAGCGAAAGGGGTTGCGGGGACAGCCACACCCAGGAGCCGATCATCTCAAGATCTATAAACCTTAAACAGGAATAGAACTTTTCTCCAGCGAAAGGCTGTGAAGAGCGAAAATTTATTACTGAATCTAATGTTTTGTTTGATTAATTTGGAATAAAATGCCTTCTTGTCAAATGCCAATTTGGAATAAAATGCCTCTTACGTCATTACTTGGTAGTGTAATCCTTCACACTACCAAGTAATGACGTAATTTTAAGGGATCATGACATTATATTATCCTTTTCAATATTTTTGGGTCTCTTTCAGTGGCATTCAGAGTGTCAGTGCAAACATTTTTGCGGGCTTCTTATTGTTCAAACGTAAGAATTTTAGGTACCACTTGGCACACACTTTTTGTATACCAAAATTTTTACATAAAATCTGTTGTATGAATTCTTTATCAATTTCTACAAAGTTATCAATTGCATGAGTACATAACCTATGGTCAAATCAATCCAGGTCACCAAATTTTTCGTTATTGTCATTCGTTTATGATGTGGAAGGGCGATTTGGGCGTGGATCCCTTTCAACATCTTCTCAGCCATTTTGAAAACGCTTAAAACACTTAAAATCACGCACACGGGATAATCCTTCATTGTCAAACATTTCTTTTAATAAATAATAAGTTTTATTTGTGATTTTTCTCCAAGTTTCATATGAAATTCTCCAAAAATTCGTTGCTTTATTGCTACATCTAGAATTTTTACGTCGAAACGAAAAACTAACACTAACGCGAACGAAGATTACGACAATTCGGATTTATTTACAGAATCTAGAAGAACTGCATTCAAGCTAAATAGCTATCTGTCACTAGCGTTTGGGATATGTTTACTTCTGTAGCATTGCCAGTTTCATTATTTAAAAGTTTTCCAGGTTCATTTTATTTCTGGATTAAAAAATGGTAATTTTTTATGCATATTTTCAAACATACACATATCTTTAAACATAATAGCACCATTCGCATACAAAATTTCCTAAAAATCAATGTAAAAAAAATTATTTAAATAAGTGAGTAATTTACCTGTAAAGTTGGCTTTCTGTATGGCAGAAATCATTACACTTTGGTGTCAATTGGCACTAACTATACATTTAAAGCTTAGAGTACCAGCTTTAATCTTCAATTGCACATTTTATTTATATCTATTGTATTTACATTAATGATTAAGAAATTATAGCCCAACTTCCCAATTTGGACAGTAGACTCTTGATTTTCTTCTTACCTTCTTCCCTTTACTGTCTCTCTTTGAGGAGCAAATAATACGCTGTTGTGTTCTATTATTTTTCTTCCTCTGTCGAGGGAATGTAGTCAACAAAGTGTTTTTCAGGCAAACGTGAAGGGAGGTAGGTGCTCAGGAGAAGGAGAAGTGTTCTTTTTGCAGAAAATTCCACCCAGTGGTACTTGCGAATTATTCGGAACCATAAAAAGCATATTTGAAATAATTCGGAAAATACCGATTGTACAGTGTATATTTTCATTGTGCCCGAGGTAAACTCGGGATGAGCCAGGATGGTACGTTTCGCCTGCCCGAGCTTAGCTCGAAAAAAGCCGGGAAGGGGTTGATAGCCACACCTTGTATATTATATGCATTTAAGTTTTAGCGTTTATTTAAGTAACAAATTTATACATTATAGTAAAGAATATCAAAACAGTAATGTCACGTTGTGTTGTGGATATATACACTGGCGTCCAAAAGTTAAGCATAAATCGTAAAATGCGAAAAACATGGTTTATGCAAAACTTTTCAGTCGACTACGTCCTGCGCGAAACACCGTTGCATGTCGGAACGCGGAGAAACCGATTCACGCAGCATAGGCAGTTCAGACAAGTTTCGTGTAACTGCTGTGTGAAGGAACGTTGTTAACCATCAAACAAGGTGAATGAATGGCACAAAGACGCCAATTGGACATATTTACGAAAGGAAGAATCGTTGGAATGCTGGAATCCTCACGATCACAAACCGAAGTGTCTCGAATTCTGAATGTGGACCAGTCTGTGATCTCAAGGCTGTTGCAGAGAGGTTTCAAGGAACGGGAGATGTTACCCGACAACCAGTATCAGGTCAACCAAGAGTCACAACCCCTCGCCAAGACCGATATCTGGTAATAAGTGCGCGATGTCAGAAGGGCAGTACTGACAGAGCACGGGGTTCGGCGCTCACAAACGCCACAGGAATACGAATTTCGAGACAAACTGTTTACAGGAGACTCAATCATGCTGGCCTGTATGCCAGAAGACCAGTAGTTTGCATTCCCCTCACGTCTGCGCATAAACGCACTCGTTTGAACTGGAGTTTGAAATATCAACATTGGAGAGTGGGAGAGTGGGCCAATGTGATGTTCAGTGACGAGTTCCATTTTAGTCTGAGTAGTGATTCTTGGCGGGTAACGATATGGAGAGAACGTGGAACACGTTTTGAACCAAGAAACATAACGGAAAGACATCATTTTCTATCAAGGGGAGTAATGGTATGGGCATGCATCATGATGGACGGCCGCACAGACCTCCATTTCTTTGACACGGGGTCTGTGACTGCTCAAAGATACAGAGACGGAGTTCTTGACCCTTATGTTCGCTTGTTTCGAGGTGCTGTCGGTCCTGACATCATATTCATGGATGATAATGCGCCATGTCACCGAGCGGTGCTGATTGATGATTTCCTTGAAACGGAAAACATCTAGCGGATGTCGTGGCCTGCGAACTCTCCTGATTTAAATCTTATCGAGCATGTATGGGATATGCTCGGGAGAAAAATTGCAGCCCTTTCGCACCCACCAATCTCCGTTACAGAACTGAAGAGAGCTCTCCAAGCAGCTTGGAATCGTTTGAGCCCACAACTCATTCATCATCTCATAGCAAGTATGGTAAATCGCTGTGCAGCGTGCCTGGCTGTCAGAGGTGACCACACGCCTTATTAAACTGCAGCATCATTATTTTTTTCAAAGTTTTCTTTCATTTTTTCTTTAAAGTGTGAATCCTTGCTTTGCTCCGTTTTCTTTCAAACTGCTACCTTTGGATAATAAAATTAATTATTATCATTTTTTTATTTGCTTCTTTATTTTATTGCCATTTTTCACTCCCATATCACGTTTCCCGCAATTCTGATTTACAGTTCCTTCTTTATTAACATAATTATCAATTATGCTTAACTTTTGGACACCAGTGTATATATATATATATATATATATATATATTTAAAAAATTATTATTTTCTTCTTATTAAACTGACAGTGAAAAATTGCTTAGCAATAATATCCCCAATTTGGTTTTTGTTCTTTATTATATGTGAAGGGGTAGTATTTATTTATAGGAAAACATTATAATTAAAGCTAATTATTTTACTCTATTTTTAGAAAAGTTAATTTTCTTTTCCCTCCCACATCTTTACGAAATGTTAATCAAGGAAGCATTCTCTCTTATTTGAGAAAAGAAGAAAAAAAGAAAACAACTCGATCGATTAAGCAAGAAGATTGCCAACCGATCTTGCGTGTGTGACTGCAATACCCACTATTTTTATAAGAAAAAAATCAGAAATTTTTTTTACTCCAACAGTTTTTTAAAAAGTGAATGTGCAAATATCCGTTTTGTTGTTAATTTTAGACTGCAACGCGCTTTTTTGAATTTTATTATTGAATAATTTTCATTGCAAATGAAATGACTAAAATGTACTTTTAAATGTCTGAAATAAACATACTCAGTAGTTAACAGACTGTGACAATTTTTTTAATACGAAATTTGTGATAAATACGAAATTATTTGTTATCTTAGAACTGTGTTAATTTTATAAAATTGTAGAATGAAAGTAGGCTTTATTCTCAACTTCTATTTAATTTATTTTTTAATATATTTCAAGTTTAAAGATCTAGAAGAAAAACTACTTTTTCTCTTTTTTGAGGAATTATGATGGTACAATTGAAGTTGAAAGTTGTGTGTATATCAAATGTACCTCGTGTTTAAAAAAAATAATGGAACATGGTACGATTTACACAATTTTTTTTAATTTAATGATTTTCATCATTTTTGGATGCTTCTTATGCGTATGTATGATATAAAACAGATTTTGTGCTCAAAATTTCTTAAAATGCTAACCATTTAATTTCTTAAGGGAAAAAACTTGAAACTTATGAAGTAATTTTAAAATGCTACTCCTCCTACAAAAATTGTCCCAAAAGCCTCGTGTAGCTAAACAGTGCGACGCGTTTATATACATTCTCTCTCCCTCTCCTACAAAAATTGACGCACATATATGAAATTTGATTTACATGTACTCAAACTATGTATAACGCAAGTTGGTATGGTTTTTGCGATAACACACACACATAATTGGTATTTGTACAATACTTCTTTTTATGAATGATTATTAAAAACTCCTTAAAAAATTTCTAAATTCTAAATTCAATTACTTTTAAAAATAAGTATTGCTTTGATTGTAAACTGCATACCAACTTTTGTGTGTTCCATGTACTATTAACAACAAGTGAAAAATTGCCAAGTATTAGGCACAATAGAAAAAAAAGCCTAAGCATTTAAATGAAAGACAAACTAGTTATTTTATCTTTCCAAGATAAGTCAGTTTAAAATTTTGATTTGCCATTGGGATGTGCAAAAAAAAAAAAAACGTAAAAGTTTTTAAAATAACATTTTTTAGCTTAGAGCTTTCAAATTCTTTGAATTTGTAGAAAAGTATATTAAAAATAATTTAGGCTAACTGGCGGTTATAGCAAGTACAAGTTCATATATGAATTTAAAAGTTTTTAATAGTGATAAAATTATAAATTAATTATTTACTTTTAGTTAGTTCTCTTTTTAATTTTGTGGCCATTGGATATCGATATACATATAAACCATTTAGCAATATTTGTTTTAGCAAAAATGTACTGAGAATTTGTGGTGCGGCTAAAAGAATCGATGGCGGATTAGATTCGAATACATACGGTAATTTTATTTATTGAAAAGAAGTGATACTGTATTATAATTTGATTTTGACTGTGTCCAATGCAAAATATTACTCAAAAAATATTGCACTGTTTACTATAAATAGCCTTGAATGAGTGAATATTAACATCGCACTATTCAGCTACACGAGGACTTTCGGCGATGGACCTCGTAATTTTGAACCATTGTCAAGTGACGAGTTCGACACCTGAGTTGACACCCCTTTCCTAACTACCACACCATCCACACCAACGGAGGACGTTTGAGCTCTCGACAGATTTAACGTGCATCGCTCCCCTACACAGCGGGTCTTCTGTGTACTGGGCTCGAACTCATGACACCAGCCATGGTTGAATACCTTGACCACTTGGTTACCGTGGCCACATAAATGGCCTTGAAAAAATACTTAATTAAACTAAATGTACTGTAATGTTCAAATATATTAAAGTATTGAAGTATAAAAAGAACTGAAATAGATAATAAAATAGATGAATTCAAATAAGAAAATGAAAAAAAAAATTATTTTTATAAATAACTTATTTAACATTAATACTGATTTCCTGTAACCATAATCTACACGTTATACTTTCTTCAGCAATTTCACTGTTCCGTATTTTTGTGCCTCATTAAAAAGACATTTTTTTTGGAACTGTCTTATCATTATCCGAGTTTTCGAAGTGTATGTTCCTGAATTTTAATTACCGGAAACAGGAAATTAATTTATTTTTCAGGAAATTACTTCTGTTTCTTCGTGGATCATATATAACGATAAGTTTTCCATGCTATTAAAAGTTTTAAAAATCCTTCCCCATTAGCAATTACAACATTTAACATCGCTTTAATTTAAATGTTCGAATCTTAAATCAATTATTATATTAAAATATTTTTTATAATACAGAACATAATAAAAAAAATCATTTTAAAAGAACAAAAAAGGGTTGCATTGGTGATTTTTTTTCTTCAGTTGTCACGAGAGATCATTCGAAAAACGCTAAACTTTACTTACAGTATTATTCGAGAATTCGCAGGGAGCGCGTTTGGTCAAGTCAAAACTTGAACTGGAACTATTTCAGTAATGCGAGGTCATGGAATAGGAAAAGAATGCAAAAAAGAGCATCTAGGTGTTGAAGGCACAGCATGACTCTGAAGTGAAAAATCAAATGAAGAATACGAAAAATTAAGATTAAAAAACAAATCGTGCTTCAGTGTGAGCACGAATCCTCTTGAGATTCTTACGTTTTCCTCAAGTCGACTGGCACAAAACCTGTTGGTTGAAATCAAAGTCCATTGGCCCTCGTAACTGGAAGTGCTCCCGGAGATATCACTGTAACTCGACTGAGCTTTGATTTAAATTTAAATTGAATTATTGTGATTGGGAAATCGGTTATAGAGCTAAAAGGGGTTACTTTGAGGATGGATGTATTTTTATGAATAATAGTAATCTTTATACTTGCAATTGAAGAAGAACCAAACTGTCGTTTGCTTTTTTAAATTAGTAATGTTCGAAAGATTTCGGGAAATCACGTACCCCCTCGAGCAAATTTAAAGGAAAAGAATTAGGTTAAAAAAAAACCTATAATTTTCTGTGCGATTCTGATTTTATGTAGCATAATCCTTGGAAAGACGTTTGATTGCACGTAATGAATTCCATGTTAAAGAAAAATAAAGTTAATTATTTAAGAATAAATTTTTGAATACGTTTCAAGGTCAAACATGGCCGAATGTTATTAGGCCAAAGGGTAATTGAAAAAGTAGGTTCGAGATTCATTTTAGTATTTTTTTTTCTGGATTTGTAATATTTTTAGGAGTAAAAATGCATGTCTTGAAAATATTTCACTTCCGCTGAACTGTTTGGTTGAATATATTTTTTTCGGTTTTGGAAGGACTCCTGAAATTACAAATATACTGATTACTGCACCACGGTTGCATGGTCATAATAAGCTAGCGGTCAGGTCACGAATTTGTGGCTGGCATTTCATGAGTTCGAGCCAAGTGCGGCTGAAGACTCACCTTGTAAATGGGGCCACTGCACGTTGAATCCGTCGTCGAATTCCCCTCGTTGATATGGAGCGGAATTTAGGATAGGGATGGGTGCCAGCGCAGGTGTCGTCCTCGTTACTTGAGCATGGCTTAAAATTACGAGGCTCGGTGCCAATTGCCCTTGTGCAGTACTACAGTGCGATATTAATATCAATTTCTCAAAGATCTTAACGTTCTGCGCTTCTTGATTTCCTTAAAAAACAATCAGAATTTTTTTTTCAACCGGTTACCACTGATTCAAATGAATCCATCAATAAATCCCGGCTTATGATAATTTTATCCTTAGCTCTTCTAAGAGACCTAGAGCAGTTTTTAACCACTCATATCAACACTTCCCAGCTCTGAAAAGGATGAAATGTCTTGATACAAATTAAATTATTTATCATTCGTTGTTTTCTTCATTCACTCTAATTATTAACCCCCTCCATGTAAGCTTTTGCATGCGGTTAGTGTGACAACTTGATCCTATTTTAAACTTCTCCACATTTTCTTACTTTTTCCAAGTGGCTATTTAAAATCTCCTTTCAATAACCGCACGCAGATATTTAAGAGGTAATGAGTACCGGACTTAAAAATAATATTCGCTTTAATCTTTTGATATTAAAGAAATTCCTCCCTTTTCTTCCCTCGTTCCATCGAGATGCGGCAGCAGGAGATGTGACGTCATTAACTAAATCAACTGGATGAGTGGTTTCTCACTCACACTCTCTACCAGTGTTATTGCGCTGCACTCATTGTGGACTGCTTTATATTCTTATGTAACACTTCAGCAAATTATTCTTATTTTTTTCTACTTATTATGATGAGTGGATGAGAGATTTCTCTAAGGTTCCACGTAATTGTATAACCGTTACCATATAAATTTCTCTCATGCCACGGTGCCGTGTAGGGGGAGCGATGCACGTTAAATCTGTCGAGAGCTCAAGCGTCGTCCCGTTGGTGTGGTAGTCAGGAGAGGGGTGCCAGCTCAGGTGTCGCCCTTGACCCTTGACCATGGTTCAAAATTACGATATCCGTCACCAAAAGCCCTCGTGTAGCTGAACACTGCGACGTTAATATTCACTCACTCACTCGTGCTACGGTTGCATTTTGATAAAGCCATCATGGTGATGGTTATGTGGTTTCGAGACTTGATTCTTCAAAGATCCTTTTCCGTGCTAACTGAAAGGGTTATAGTCAGAAACTCATAGGCAAGGTTGTTTCTTCCGAGATTTAGGTTTAAATCCTATTGCCACTGAAGTCCTGACGTAAAAGTGGCGATGAGTGTCGAATCTATTGAGTTTTAAAAATCCTCACTTTGGTGTGGAGAGGGGGGTAGGGTTACAGCTTAAGTGTGTTGTCCCAGTCACTTTACTATGACTCAAAATTACGAGGTACGTTGCCAATTTACTCGATTCATCTGACGTCATAATCACATGACAATACGCTCACCAAATTCCTACGTGTTTGATTTGACTGATTATTTTGGGAATTTCAGATTTGCATCTACTATCATATAACAAAATGAAATCCTTCTTTTTCTTTAACTGAAAAACGAATACAATTTTTATTATTATGCATTACTGATAGCTTTATAAATATTTTCTTGATTTCACGTTAATATTTCTTTATTTTTATTGCAAAATTAGATTTGTAAAATTCTCAGAATATCTATCGCAAAATTATGTTACTTGCCAAACGATTCTGATTGCCAAAAAACTGACATCGCCAAAAAATCCCCCTCTCTCGTTCTACATATTAACAAAATTAAAAAAAAAACGCTACAAACAAAACTTAAATCTAATACTGTAAACTAAAACTATGTATATATTAAAAAACTATACAAACTCAAAATACCAGAAAATATATTTAAAATATTTAGAGTGCTAAAAAATTTATAGAATATAAAAAACTAGAATGTCATCGAAATCGACCGTTAGCACACAGCCACAAGTGTATTACCGTTTACTTGATAGTCACGTTACAATCGGCAAACGATCGCAGCGCCCTCTGGGGATGAATCGACCCCATAACTCTCAGGTAGCTTCCGAATGAGATGTCAATAAAAATCAATCAATCAACCTGTCAAAAATGTCTTGCGGAAAAATGTTAGATATTGAATTTAAGCTTC
>BMAO01025458.1:0-83819 GCA_019973975.1 Trichonephila clavata
ATTTGCACCCCACTCCTTTTGTGTCGCATCCACTGTTTCGACAAAATCCTGTGAAGCCTCTAAACGTAGCTGCTTCTGATCGTCTGTCAAGTGACGTGCACAAGACAACGACACGTTTTTTCCAGTTTTCAAGTTTGTGCCACGTTTAAATTCTGGGGAATGATTTGTTCCACGGATTTACGTTTAATCTGCAGTTCATCAGCTATCATGCGCACAGTATTAATCGACGATCTTTCGTGATTAATTTTCTCCCTTTCTCAATGTTTTCGTCACCGACTGAGGTCACCGTTCTTCCGCTACGGGGGTTAACACTCGTACGCACGCTTTATGGACAGTGCTTGATCTTCATAAACACATACCAACATCGCATAAGTTTCTTTCAGAGTCTTGCCAAGCTTAAAACAAATCTTTAAAGTGATCTTTTGTTCGTTCATTTTCCTGTCCTCAGTTAAGAGCCAACGCACCAAATAAGCGCTTTGTAAAACAAGTCTTACACGGAACACAAACGACGCTCAACTGAACAACGGGAGGGGGGCAGATGGTCAATACCTGTCGCTACGCAGGTGCAGCGTTTTGTTTCGCCAGTGTTTCCAGATAGACCGTTCAGATTTCATTCACCGAACTTTATTGTCAGAGGTTGTATATATTATTGTGTGCCGGATATACTGAACGGACCACAAAAATGTTTGTTGTGGGCCTCATGCGACTCGGGGCTGCGAGTTTGACCCCCCTGCAGTATGCTAATACGATTTTTGTTTACGTCAGACATTGAAGCTACATTATTGGTGATGAAACCTTACTTGAATTGGCATCTTACTCTTCGAATTTCCACAATGCGCTAAGTTGAGGATTTTGAGACTCGACGGATTTAAAGTGCATTAGCGCGTCTACACGACGGGTTTTCAGAGGCGCCAGGACTCAAACTCCTCAGTAACGTCGGCCTCTAGTTTGTGACCATGTTCATTCGGCTACCGCGGCCACAGGAGAAATGGAGAAGATGAAAGGGGTGCCATGAAAGGGAAATTCATGATTGTTTCAAACAGTCTTTGGATTTTGGTATGATGTTAACTCAAGCCATATTGAGACTAAATCTTCAAAAGAGAAAAATGGGCTTATTCCTCTAAATCCATTTCATTTTCTTCCGTCTATTATAGTAATTTTAACAAATTCCTTATATGGTTTCCATCCACTGGCATAGCTAGTTCTGAATGGGCCCTATACCAAAATTCCTTCGGGGCCCTATTTTACATATGAAAGCCCTGTTAGTGGGACTATAGTTACAGATGTTGGGGCATCTGTAGCTTGGGGCCCCCGTATCATTGATATGGCTGATACGGCGGTAGCTACTCCCCTGCTTCCATCCCTCTTTCTCTCGGCGACAAAAAAATGTCCCCATATTGTGCCAACAACTCATCTTTCAAAGCAGAAAAATATTAACAAAAGCCACTCTCAAGAAGAGTTGTTAGTTTTCTCCTTTGAACTGGGTTGTCAAGCTCTCCTTTTGGTTGTCAAGAGTTGTCCCGAATGTCATGGAAGCTTAGTGGTCATGGTCACGGCCTCGTGGCCAAGGTGTTATGAGTTCGAGCCTTGTGCCACTGAAGACCTAACTTGTAGAAGGGCTGATGCACGTTATATATGTTGAGGCTCAAACATCCTCCCGTTGGTGTGGCGTGGAATTTTGAAGAGAGGGTGCCAGCTCAGGTGTCCTCCTCATCACTTGACCATGACTCAAAATAACGAGGCCCGTCGCCAATGACCCTCGTGTTGGCTTAAGACGCGACGTAACAAAACACTCATATACTACCAGTTTTCTTACGTTGCGTGGGTGGAGGGCTTTAATCGGATTCAACAATATTTTATTTAAATGATTATTACAATAAAAAAGTGACAAAAATTGATGAAAATTTTAAAGGGATAAGCCAAGAAAAAAATGATATCTGTATCAGCTACAGTATGACAAGAAAGGCAGGTCTTATACAATATATTACTTCTAATTTGTTAAAACTTCCTTACCACTTACAATAATACACACTTTGTTTTACCACAACAGATTTTAATTAGAAGTGTAACCTTGACACTCTTAACATTTCACATCCCTCTCCTATATTTATGACTGGCCCATTTGCTTCTATTGTACCTAACACCCAAAGAAGAAACGATAATCGGATCTTCAGTCCGACTTGAAATCATAAATCTTCCTTAAGGCATAATTAATCGTCTCCTATTCCTTTACGAAGAAAACACAATTATACCCTGAAAAGGAGGAAGTAGTATTTAAATTCTGTATAACCGTCCCCACACACTGGATGACGAATTTATTCCGCAGATGTTGAATAGTAACTCTTTTCTAAGTTTCTCAAATGAATATTAAATGCTCACTCGGAAATAGGGCACGGGAAAGGTTAGATTGTATAGTTTAGATTGAGCGAATATGTCATTCAGTGTAATCAAATGTTGATTGGTTCTCGAAATGTGCATATTTAATGTCGTTTCGCTAGCAATAAATTAATTAGGTGCGAAAATGGGTCAATTGTACTAATTTAGTCGGATGCGTTCGTTTGTTGCTGAACTGCAAATGCGAGACATTGGCTTCTTATAAGGTCGTTCGCTGTTAAATAAATTGTGGAGTTCCTTGTTCTTTATTGTTTGTCTTTCCGTTGCCCGGAGCAAATAAAAATGACGGTTAAGCGGAATGATTCCTTTTTTTTTTATTTCTCTGTTTCTGGGAAGAATACCTAGACAGCTGTCGATTATTGCTTTTTTTACTTATTCATTCCCCCTAGAGTTTTGTTTGGGCAGTTGAGGACAATGCTTCTTCTCAAGAACGCTTTTGAAATGGAATTTTTTTTAACTATGTAGAGCATAACGTACAGAGCTAGAAATTATACATTCTGTAAATTGAACAAATAAATGGATAAATTCCATCACACTATATTAATTTCAAGATATAAAGTATTATGAATATTTAATTTTTTTATCATTAACACAATAAAGATATTCATAGCTCAATAATTTAATTTTTAAGAATAAACAGATATAACAGAGCAGGAATCTTACCAATTTTTACAACCAGTTAAATTCTTTCTTTTAGTTTAAAACAATCTTCCGGAAAGAATCCGGTTTAATAAAAATATATTAATTAGTTACCATACTTGATAGCAGAGTTTTGTTAAAAGAAAAAATAAGCCAGTCAGTCTTTTCTTCAATGAAAAACTGTTCAGATGTTAAACTTCCTTTTTATTGCAGTCAGATAGACAAGCTTTCTTAGGAGCAGTGAATGTTTATTAAAGTTGTATTATAAAGCAATATGATGTTTAATGGTAATTCTGATCCATCATCGGATACCAGGAGGCCACTTGAACTCCGTGGCGTAACGGAGAATATTAGGGCAAAGTCAGGTTTTGGGCCCCAAGCCGGATCTTACAAAAGGCACGTACTTGGCGTTAGTCAGGCTTGGTGCCCCTTAGAATCATGCCCCCCACTTCCGTGATGCAAGAGTCTACGTTAAGTCATTGCTTGAGCTGGCACTCCCTCTCCAAACTACTACATCACTACAACGTAAGGGTTTTGAGTTACAACAGATTTAATCCGGAGTGGCCACGCGGGCAGTCACCTCAGACGAACGAAATCATAATTTCTGGAAAAACTGTTTATTTGTTACCAATGACCTTGACAGTGTCCTCCATATGGCAGTATTCATGGAATTAAAATGTATTCGTCTGATATTTCTTTCCTTTTGGGAGTGGCAAACGTCTTTTTTTTTTACAAATCTAAATTACTTGTTTTGACTGAGTTCCCCACGCAAACATTTCTGTTTCTATGTATTTCTATGGACATGCTACATTTTCCCCTTGTACGACTTATTATGGATTATTAATGTAAATAGGTAGAATATATATAAAAAAAAGAAAGGTACCTGCGATCGCTATTGAAGGAAGTTGAAATTTTTCAAGCAAGGGAAGAACCTGCTGAAATAATGCATATTAATCATGGTAGCGAAAGTAAATTTTAGAAAAGCGATCAACATGAAACGTTTGAGTTTTTTGAATGGAAAATTTTCAAATTCTACCAAAAGAACTCCGTCAGGAAATATATGAAGCCATAAGTCACACTTCGCCCTGTCAAAAAGACACAAGGAAGAAAAAGTTCAACATGCAATTAGTTGATCCTCAAAAGACAATAAAACAACGATAACTTCAACAACATATGACAGTTTTGCCTGCAAATAACATTCCTGTAATGTTAGTGAAAAGTGTCTGTGATTTGTGTCCTTTATTAAAGTCACGCACATTTTTGAAATTTCTTGGTTCAGTTTGATTGATATTTTTTCTCAAATTATCAAAGAAAAATTGAAAAGTTCTTAAAAGTAGGTAAGTATACTTTCTCTTAGTTAAATTATTCACCAGAATTACGATTTTGATCATGTACAATAAAAATAATTATATAAACAAAAGGATTGGGGTGTGTCAGTCACCCCAAGTGATCATTAACGTTAATGTTGAATGTGTGCCTGCTCCCTGGTTAACATGTATCAACTCATCTGCACGACAGGTCTTCAGTGGCCCTCGGGTTTGAACTCGTGATCAAGACCACTAGGCTACCACAACCACAAACGAACGACTTGTGTTGAAGTAAAGATGCTATACGTATTTGTTGGAACTCAAAGTCCTCACGCTGACATGAAAGTTTGGAGAACAGAGTTGTCACGGTACCTCTTACGCAGTGTGTGAACAAAACAAACTGAATAATAAGAACTAATGGGATAAATGAGATGCAATCTCAGAAACTCGCCAAAGAGAAATCTTCTAATACTTTCCAATAACTAAACGACTATAATTCCGGACGATATTACAGGAACAAGCGACTACAATGCAAACAGTTCAATCGTAGTCATATTGTCCAGCTTATCTTAGTTATTAAATGAAATTGCTTAAAAAACAGTGAATATATTCACAAAAGTGACTATAAATTATTTTATTAATCAGTGATTGATAAATCTGAAACTTAAAACGCTTCTACTAATACACAGAACATACGCAAAACATTTTAGTTAATTGTTCTTAAAACTTTTTGAGTAATCGCTGTTCCCGCGTTTGAGTTTTTCGAAAGAAAAAAAAACACATTTCGAGTAAAACGCATTTTAAAGTTTGTCATCTCGTTAAAAGTTATGGCATCTGCTTTACTAAAACAGTTCTAGTTTTTGTTCTAGTGAATGGAAATAAAAAACTTGGTACTTTTACAAAGCTCATAAAACAGTAAAAAAAACGAAATCATAAAAAAATTTGCCAATTTTTTAAAAATTTCACTATTTTAGGGTAGTTGGTTACCTTAAGGCCATCTCTAGAAGTCCATAATAGAGTTTGTACTAAAAAATATCTTAAATATTTTTTCAATTAAACTACAACAAATTATATATGAGTAATTTAATTCGAAAAAAATTTATCCAAACTACATACTTGCACTAGGTTTGATACACGTCCATGATTGATCTGGTTTAATGGTACATTACTAAGCTCCGCTGGTCTGTAATTTTGCGCTTTCTCACAAGAGAGAGAGAGAGAGATATTTCTAAGTATTACATATATTGTATCTTTTCCTACATTTGCTACAATTTAAAAAGTTGTATAAGGATTAGGACTTGACGAGTATACTTGTCATGCGTAAAAAGTAGTGACTATTGGCTATTTAAATTGTAATTTTTGAGTAAAAGAAAACATATTCTCAAATTGCAAGATTTTAAGAATATTTTGAGGCCATCTCGGAGAAAATAAATACCGTAAAATCCGGCGTATAAAGCGTACTTTTAACGCAAAAAATAAGATCGAAATTTGAGACTGGGCTTATACGCAGGGTATGAAAATGATAGCTTTAAAAATAACAAAAGAAATAAGCATAAAAATACTTCCACACATATCGAAATACTGTTTATTTAAATGAAATGGCTGCCTGTGAACTAAAAGAGTTATAGTTCTAGAAGTATATTATGTTTTCAAAAGTCTGGGATAATACCCGAATAAACGACTTCAAATCATAATCACAAAAAAGGGGTGCGCGTTATACGGCGAATATACCTGAAAATTAAAAAATGCAGCTTGAAAGTATAGGTGCACGTCACACGCCGGAATTTACGGTATATAAAATTTTCTGCAAAAAAAAAAATCGATTCAAACGCCGTCCTGGGCAGGAGCCGGTTTGTCCAGCAATAGATTTTTTTTTTCAATGGGGCTGCGCATTGGTATTTTAAACCTTTACAGACCTAGTACATTCCCCAGGAGCTGGTACCACTTTTTAGCACTGCTCCATATTGGCGATACCAATTACAGCAAGCAATTTTGACGCATAGTTTCCTCTACAGAGAAGGCACCTGAGCTTTTGACGATGCGAACTTTATACTAGGACTTAATTCTGCCGAGAACATCCAAGCCAAACAGACACTCTAAGGATCTTTCACGTGCCATATAATCATACGACATGGCCGCTGTCGATTTTCTGCATCAAGAAAATCCACCGACTTGGGCCGGAGTCGAACCCGCAACCTTGGGAGTGGAAGGCCAGCGACAAACCAACCACGCCACCCAGCTGGCTGTCCAGCCTTAGAGCCGCCCTGATTTCTGCATGAAATAAAGTTCACAAACTATAGTCGAATCGCCTCGTAATTTTGAATCTCAATCAGATGACGAGGTTTACACCTGCACTGGCATCTATCTCACATTTCACGCTATGCCAATGGGAAGGCTTTGAGCTCCAACAGATTTAAAGTCCCTCATTAAGATTGGCCGTAAAGACTCGCTCCAATCTAACATCGCCGATCACGAACTCGCTGGTGTCGTCTTTGAGCTATTATTGCTGAAACATACTTTGAGCTTGTTTCCTTTTATGTACTGAATTCAAATTCTCTGCGTTTCTTCTCATTAAAACAGTTATGTATTTTAATACTTTGCAATGTACAGGGTGATTTACTACCTCTGCAACATCAAGAGGTCTAGGGGACTCAAAGACAATTCGGAATTGCTTTGCTGGGTCAGAAATGCCTTCGTCTCACGTTGTATGAGTTAGACCAGCGGTACTCAACTTGAGGCCCACCGAGCTTTTTAAGGTATTGGAACACGTTGAAAATGACAAAATTCGGTCAAGACAGATATTTTTGTTTTTTATTTTATTGAATAGAGCTATCTTTTGACTTTACGAAGCATACTTTGTTTTGTTTCTACGCTACCTAGAGTCAAGTTACAATCAATTTTATAAAGTTAGAAAACCGGTAGTAGGTTTTTGATCTACCAGAAGTGGGCATTTACATTGCTCAAAATCTATCATGGCGAGTCTGATACCTCAAAATATTACGAATGTATTTCTATAAAATTTTTGAACCTGATATTTATGTTTCTAGAGAATGTACTAAAATATTTCCTATTGTATGAATACTTTTTGAGTTATGGCTTGTTATTTAAATAATGGTCTCATAAAAATTGTAACATTTCTTATAATGTTTACTCAGTCAGCTCTAAAGTTTTCAAATTTTAATAAAAAAATTAAAATTTTAGTACATTTTCTAGATAAACGCATCTAATTTGTTTTAGTAATACTTTTATTAACATATGTTTATTGCTTTTTTCTCTAACTGCTTTGAAGTTTTTCAAAAATATTGCTGAAATTTCACTTATAATTGTGATTTTTGTAAAATTCAGGTAATTTATTTTAAATATTGATAGTTTAAATAATAATATTTATTGATATTGAGCCCTAAAAGAGCATTTATAATGTTTTAGTATGCTATTTTGTTAAAAAGTACTCCGAACGTGTTCGGATACCTTAAGTGGCCCGGTCAATGCCCATTGCTCTGAAAAACTTTACTGATGCAGAAAATATGAAGGAGTGTTTCTTAAATGTTTCTAATTCAATGTTAATGAAAAAATGTAAACAATTATAATTAAAAAAAAGCAAAACAGAATTTAAAATATTTTGATCAATTTTCCGCATTTTAAACCCCCTTTCCTTTTATCCTCACTATGTGGTCCGCTTGAAATTGCTATCATATGTAAGCGGCCCAGCAGAAAAAAAGGTTGAGTACTCCTGAATTAGGCTGTATTACAATCTCGCTTGAACAAGCCTTTGAGAACCGGTCTTTGGTTTAGTAAGATAAATGTATATTCAACCGTAGACTTTACCAATAGGCACCTCGCATATGGAGCTGAGGACTATAATGGGCGTGATTGCACGCAAGTATCATAAAAATAGTTATTTCGAAAGAGCTATTGTAAATCAAGAAGGGTTGATGAAGACACAGAACAATAAGAAGAATGCCCTATAACATTAGAAAGTGATTTAAATACAAATCCTCATGCGATAGCCCAACGATTTGGTATTTCCTACCCCACTGCATGGAGGATGTTGTCAGCAAACCAAATAAATCCATACAATTTACAGAGCTTCCAGGCATTTGCTTCTGATGATTATTAACAGCAGAGGTATTTGGCTACTTGATTTCATCAATGGAGTGTGCTGCTTCTATTTTGTGGCTTCCTTGCTGCTTTTGACCCTGGGTTGAGTAGACAGCGATGCCAACTCTCCAATCCTATTGGATTCTGAACAGGAACGCTTTAAAGCATGTACCAACTGGACCCGAGCTCAGGGTTTCTGCCTCAATAAGATCATTATCCGAATAATTTTAGTCGTCAAATGTTATTCCCGGGAGTATTCTCCGAAAAATTGGATTTTCGAACTATCTGCCTACTGGTACAGTGGCACGACTGCATTATTACGCCATGCCTATTGTCCATGTCTAGGCCTAGGCCTACCATCATACACCATCATCAGAGGTGTAACGAAGAATACTAGGGCCCCCTGAAAAGTCAGTTTTTGGGCCCCCAAGCCCAAATACGTACTTGTTGTTAGTCAGGCTTTGTGCCCCCAGAACACCTGCCCCAACTACAATGCGAGGGTGCACGTTACGCCACTGACCATCATTATTCCTTCAGTCGAAAGGAAGCAGTCAATCGAGTCTGTGCCTAGGTTTGTGAGATAGTGAATCGCCAGTGGCGTAATGGAGAACATTAGGGCTCCCTGCAAACTCAGGTTATGGGACCCCAAGCCAAATACGTACTCAATATAATACGTACTCAAGTACGTACAATCAAATACGTACTCAAGCCCAAATACGTGTCAGTCAGGCTTTGGGCCCCTTAGAATCTCTGGTCCCTCCACAATGCGGGGGTGTACGTTACGCCAATGTGAATCACTCACATTTATTTGTTACAGGCTACCGCTTGTACTATTTGGCACACACACAACGTATGCTTCATATATTGTCTTCTTAAAAAGATCACAGAAGAGGCTTTTTTTGCATAGGGGCATAAGAAGAAGTCTTAAGACTGATTTCTAATCTTCCTTTTACCCTTCTCCACTCTTGTAAATTTGACGTGCTGGTAATGAAATACCAAGGGGGATTCAATATTTATAGGATTCACTAATTTTTCAATTCTAATAGCAATTTAAAATTGCTTTCTCTCGAAAATTTTGAACTATGTAATGTTCAATTGGTATTGAACTAAACAAAAATTCACAGATATTGCTTTTTGAGAAATCATATCCAACAGAAACATTAATAATCACTTAAACGCGCAGTTACCAAAAATAAACACTCTAAAACGCTTATCTCTTTAAAAGTCTTTATATATATAAAAAAAAGGAACCCCTCTCCAATAATTTTTTCTTCCAAAACGGAACTCCATTACCAAACTTTCCAACTTCCTTAAATCATATTTCTGCTCTTCATTTGCAACAGCCCTTGTCTCCTTTTCGATAAACTAAGCGGCGTGGTTGTGAAAAAAATTTACGACTTTGGCGAAGTGAAACAGACGGCTCCTTTTTTCCCATTCTTTTTTACACTCCTCGTAGCAATGGTGCAACTACGTCAAGGCCGTCCAAATTGATGAAGGATCCATGTCTTACTGATTGTTAGAAAGACGAGTTATTGAGAAGACAAAATCCACCCACTTTGAGAGTGAGGAATTCGAAAAACCGTTGAGGCATTATCTTTGGAAAGGGAGAGGTTCCACAACCCGTATGTTGTCGAGTTCTACAGCGAAAGCATTGTTTTCACACTCCATTGTTGGTTATCATTAAAGGAGGGAAGAACACTGAGTGGAAATAAAATGATGGTAATATCTTTCTAATGTGCGGTCTACAATCATGCAGGAAAAATCTGCAGTTATTATTACCATCATTAGTATCAAGATTTGGATGGGACTTTTTAATTGATGCTTTGCTGAGTTCAGTATGCATTCTTGTCCTTGTTATTAAAAAAATGTGAATTTATTTCGTCACTTATTTGTCATTGAAAGTTATTTCTTTTGCTGTTATTTTTTTTAAGTTTTGGGAAGGCATTTCTTAAAATTTTTTGTACGTGTGAAAGATCTCTCTTATTTTTATTGCTGAATATGATTTTGTTTTGTTTTAGAAATTCTATTTCATCCATTCCATGTGTCGCATTTCCTGAAGCTGTTTAAATATACATCTGGTTATAGATTTGACGTGACGCGTTTTTATCCTAAGGACAGTACCCGGGACCTTGGGTCCGAAGCCGAGTAACTTAACCACTACACCAAAATGATCACCATGGTGTGGAGGTTGTTACTGGCTTACATAGATTTTATCACTACACACTCCCTACCAGAGAGTTGGTTTGGTGAACGAACGATAGAGTTGTTAATGGGAGCAGTCAGTTTTTGTGTGTTGGATGAGTTTCGTCATGTTTATCTGACGAATTTTTTTCCTTGGCTGCTCTCTTTTTTTGCGGGTAGATGGCGCCACGATAGATCAAGTGGCAGTATAGGTTTCGCTTTTTTTTTTTTTTAGTTAAGCTAGGTCACCAAATGACGTGGCGCGTTTTTTTTCCTAAAGACAGAACCACAGGGACCTTTGGTCTGAAGCCGAGTAACTTAACCACTACATCAAAATGATCACCATGGTGCGGAGATTATTACTGACATATAGATTTTATCACTACAGGTTTAAAATTGAAAACAATTGTATCTTCTATTTAAAAAAACCGCTAGTTTCTTCGGTATTTATGTATTATTGCAACCATATATTGGCGACATTATATATGAAAGGAAGTACATAGTTGCCAATTCAGAGCTTGCGACACATGTGTGAAATCGGGCTTGCCAACTTGGCCAGTTATCTAAACATTGGCATTATTGAGATAGTACATAAGTACCGATTCTTCTTATAAACAAACCTTTGGTGGGGAAGTTTTAATTTACTTGACATCGCGTCCACACATACACAGCCTGTGGATTAGGGATAGTCGAAATTATATTCGATCATCTCTGTAAGTTGTATTTATTTTTCAAGGATCTGTTAATATTATTTTGTTTTTTCCAATAGAGGTTGACTTTTATTACATCTCCTAAGTAATAATTTCCTTCCGTAACACTTATAATTATTCCTAAAACGAAAGCTCTTCACGATTTTTTGTAACATTTTGAAACGTTTTAGGATTACAAAAGTGTGTTTTATTAGTAGAGATTGTAAATAGTTAGGTGGAATTAGTGGTAAATATGAAATAAATATCAATTCAGAATATCTTCCAAAACCAACGTTTTATTTACAGCACATTAACTAACTGAACTTCTATTCTACTGCCAGCAAACATTTCACATTCGCCAAGAAATAAATTACAAATTAAATCGTCTGCTAAAAAATATTTGGCACACACAAATTAATGTTATTGTTTAAAAAAATTAATTTAATATTATTGAAATATTAATATACAAACACAATTAATTAATTAATAAGAAAAAAAATTATAATTAAGTTACTTTTAATTATACTTTTAAATATACAAACAATGTTTTTCATTTTAAATTAAATCAAGAAAAAAGGTAAGAGTTAAATTTCCTCTGCAAAAGAAAATAAATAATTGAATCAAAATCATTTAGGATATGATTATCCGCTCTTGAAAATGCATCGAATTATCTTTTCAATCGACTATTTTAATTTAAAATAATCAACCCAAGTCATCTGAAAATGTTCTTTTTCTTTTTTTTTAACTGTGATACCGGAGAAAAAGCATGTAATGCAATTTCCATTTGTGAATTTAAACTAGTTTTAAAAAAATAAGGTTTGTAATATTAATTACTGTGTCGAATAAAAAAGAGCGTCCTTATAACCATCACAATTCTGTGAATAATATCCATCACTACCCAAATAAAAACCAATTTGTTACGCCCATTTGCTTCTCTTGGAATAAAATTGATTAAATTCAAGCAAGACAGTAACTATTTTTCAAAACCTTTCCACTTGGCTTGACTATATTAATATGCTATTTGTTTAGTTTGATAAGAAATAGTTGTACATGATTAATACTTCAACAATCACCAACTATCACAGCATAGCAGAGTGTTGAAATCCATTTCCGTCCTCGTTGAACCTTAGAGCCATTTTACGAGATCTAAAAGGAAAGAAAAAACCTCTAAGTACGATAAAGGTTCATTAAAATATTGTTGGTGACACAAACATAAAAATTTTACAACCCACTTTGAGAAGATCACTATCAAGAAAAACGTTTAACGATTGTAAAATTGAAATTCAAGAAACGTTCGAGTTTGAAAATCGTAAGGTTTTTAAATGCCCGCCACGTTCGACTTGTAAAAAAATTTCGTAGCTATTCGCAGACCTTGGCGCCAGTATAGTCAAATTTTTATTAGGTTGTAGGTAAGGGAACGGAATGTGATTCAACATCCCAGGGAACGATTTATATAAGCAAAATAAAAAAAGGCCTTGTAATACAAGATCAAGGACATATACAACGGTTTTTTATGAACTTTGAGTATAATAGTCTTTATCTTCATTAATTAATTTTGAAATTCGAATGGATTAAAATGTATAATGTTCTGTTTATTTTTATTCCATTCTTTTGTTTATAATTATAATTTAAAAAACATCAGTTAAAATTAATTTAATTGAATGGATTAAAAACAGAAATCACGGAGATATATACTAAATACATTAGGCCCTAATTTAACGAATTCATGAGGACCGAATATTTTATTCGTTAATTCGGGGTTATTCGTAATATTGGGGTCCAAAAAAGTACAAATATTTTACTCTTACTTTTTGAATGTTCTATAATAAGCAAATATACAAACAATATTCATAGTTCGAAATTACACACTTTTTATTTAGTAGCTAAAAAATGCTATTAGCAAATTATTACGCTCCAGTTAATTGAAAATTTTGAAATACTGACTAATAAATGTTTGACTATCTTTTTGGTTCCTAGAGTTCTTTTTAGATTTTATGCTGAGAAGAAAATATTGCGTCATTTACATTCTACTGTATGATGTATGTTTCCGATTTCCAAACAGTGTAAATCATTAGAAAATGTAGCAGTTTTGATAGAAGCTTCAGAGAGGAATTTCCTGTCCAATTCAAAACTCACGCTATAAGTTATACTCGTCACTCATACGCACGTGAAAAACCAAAAATGCTCGGCGCCCTTTCCCGTCAAAATTTTCCGCTAACAAGAATTGTTTTTGTTTTTGTCCCGTACAAGAAGGGTATATCATTCGAAAAGAAATCCAATTTCGTCTAAGGCAAACTAATACATAAAGAATGTCAGCTGTTGAAATAATTCGTTAATTCGGGATTTATTATTCGTTAAATAGAGGTTTTTTGCCTTCATTTTAATAGGAGGAAAAGAAAAATTTACTAAACATTGGCTCGGTTAATTGGTGTCCGACTGTATACATACATATTTATTTATTTGATTTAAAAGAATAAATGTAAAATATCTCATTGAAAGCAATATCTGTATGTCAACATGTTTCCCTAAAAATCCCCGACTATTGACCAATTAGAATTCATGAGAGCTTTGTTAACCAAACAGGGACGTCTTAAGATTTTTTGAGGCCCCGGATCCAGAAAAATCTTAAGATTTTTGATACCCTGGGCCCCTATGCAAAAGCAGGCCCTACCTGAGATCTTTAAAAGTAGACATAATGGAGCATGCAATGTCAAATATTAGTTCAAATGGTAATTTGAAACAAATAAATGTGCACGACCCATAAACTCACAAACCTGCTCGACCGATGGCAACATTTCGACTAAGTGAGTTGAACGATTGTTTGTTTTTTTGGCCTTGGCCTTGTCATGGGCAACGGTCACCACATAATAATATAGTCTTACTACTTTTATCAGTTGACATGCAGTTTGAAATTCCCTGTTTTGCGGAGAATATGTTCGAGAGTAATATTTGACCATTAAAATTATCCCGATTATATGTTCTTATTAAGACAGAGTCGAGAACGAAACGAGGATCCCACCGAGGGCGAGACCCTGGGCCCGGATCCAGTTGGCCTATTTCTTGAGACGTCCTGAACCGAATAGAAAGTCTACTCTCCTCTTCAAACTTAGATTAGTTCATCGATTTGAAAGGAATAAAGTACTTCCGAAGCTGCCAAAATGTAAGGAAGGCTTCAAAGGCATTATTTCTCTGCAGCATTTCCGAAATTATTTTGATGTCCTTTTTAAAGATTCGTTTGTATTTTTTTTCCATATTTTTTAAATGAGAGAAGAATTGAGAAATACTCAGAAGTATAACTTCACAGAAATCGAATAATCTACCTATCCTTTACGTCTGTGGTCACTGTCGTGGCTGTGTATCATGAGTTCAAGTCCAGTGCCACTGAAGACCCACCATGTGGAGTGGATGGTACACGTTACATTTTTCGAGGCTCAAAGTCCTCTTTTTAGAATGTTGTATGGTAGTTAGGAGAGAGTGTATCGGCTCAGGTGGCATCCTCGTCATTTTACCAGTGTTCAAAATTCCGAGTTCCGTCTCCATTAGCCTTCTTGTTGTTTTATATTGTGACGTAAACACTGGCTCACTCATTGCTTAACGTTTTTAACGTCTACTAGCTGAAATATCCGCAATATGTGAAAGAAAATTGTTTACCCTCTTGAAATTCAAATCGAAATTATTGTGACTTACAACACCATACTGCACTGAAAAGAAAAAATATATATAAGGAACTTATTTCAACTAAAAGTGATACGGATTATATTGAATTTTGGAAATTGGCATCATCGAACCGATTTGGGTGTCAGATATTGTTGTACGTTTGAATCAACATATATTTGTAAACAATGTTTTCTATTATAAACGTAATAAAATATAAATATCGCTCAAAATTGACTGATAAATACTTCAAACAATTTAATTTTGTTAGCATCTTCATGAACTAATCCTAATATAGACGACTTGATAAAAAAAAATTCAAAAGCAAGTAGTGACTGCTTTGTAATTATTTAGAATTAAATGTTCTAAGTTACTCGTTTTTATTTTATACCTAACGCAACTGATTGTAAAAAGTTTATTAACAATAAAACCTAAATTTGTGTTTTTGACTTATTGTATTAATTTAAATTTGGTATTAGCGTAAAAAATCCCATAATAAGCAACATTTCTTTACCTTTTAAAACTTTTTTGTTTGTTGGAAAAGTTGGAAATGGCACACATAATTTTTTTTATCAGATAGAGGCATTTTTTCGCAAAAAGGGTGGCCACTCCTGCTCTAGAGATACATGCACTACCGATTGAAAAGCTCTCACTTAAAAGGTTTTCATATAAACTTAAAATAAAAAGGACATAAAATTTATAGAATTTTCAATTGTAGGTAATAATCAGATAAGATTAATGATTAACTACAGCCTGACCAATAATTTTTTTATATATAAATTTAAAATACCTTTTATTTTCTTCAATCTCAAAACTCTTCCAATTTTTTTCCCCTTTAAGTCAAGAAGTAAGAAAGTGATCTTAAGGATGCAAATATTTCTATCCTTTATTTTTTTTACAATATGTAAATGTTTATACATATATATATTTTAGAAAAACTCCGTAATTTAAGATATAGCTTTTCTGAAATTTTTAAATAAAAAATAAATAGGTAGAGTATGTTATATACCATACACTCCCGTATCACGCTCTTTTAACACCAAAAAATATATTGAAATTTACGTGTGGGCGTTATACGCCGAGTACAAAAATGATAGCTTTAAAAGTAAATAATGAAATGAGCATAAAAAAAATTAGACTTCTACACATATCAAAATCGTTTTTATTTAAAAGCAATGACAAACCTTATGAACTTACAGTTCAAAAAGTATTCCCATTTTTAAAAGCCTGGGAAAATACCTTGAATAAATGACTTCAAAATATAAGAACATTGCATACATACATATCAGCTTTCTGCGTAAAAAACAGGGGAGGGGGCGTGCTATACGGTGAATATCCCTAAAAATTAAAAAATACAGCTTGAAAGTATAGGTGCGTATTATATGCCGGATTTTACGGTAATTATCTTAACGTAATAGCAATAACGAAATGTATTTCATTTGATTCAAAATTATATCGAGAAAAAAACTCTATATTACTCTTATATCAACACATTTTTGTATCGTTTGTAATCAAGATGTTCATGTTTGAAAAGAACATATTCCATTAACAAGAAATAAAACTCATATTCCCCCACTTTGAATTCTTCCATTCTTAAATGAAAAGAAACAAGATATATATTTTTATTTTTAAAATATCTATATTTAAAACTAATTTTAACGTTTGTAACTTTAATTCGCTTGCAGAATTTATGTTTATTTCCTCTTATGACAAGTATTACAGTGTTTGTCTTGGGAAAAAGTGAACTTAAAAATAATTTATTTTACTTTTGGTTTCAAAGCAGCGATTTTTTTATTACTAAATAATATTTGATTTTAAACATGTTCAAAATCATAGATTTCTAAATTGGGGCACACCTCTCTTCCCGGGGCGTAATGAGACAGCTTATGATAATGGTAGCAAACACAATCAAACAGTTGTAGGATGTCGAATATTTACTATTGGGTGCTGATAGAGCTTTACTTAATAATAAGAAAACAACAACAAGTTTAATTGGAGTGAAGGAATGAGTGAGTGTGAAGGTTTATGACGCCAAAGAGTCAATTTTGGTTACATTGCACAAAACATTCGTTTAAAATACAAAAGCAAGTTTTTGTAAACACACACACACACACACATGACTAGAATACTCTTAAAAATATTACAAACAAAGTTTTAACATTGTTGGTGAAAAGTTACCTGCTTATTATACCGTCCCGTAGCGCACATAAAAAAATTTCAAGGTCGAAAGTCCCCCAACTCGTATCATACCTCAAGACAACATGAATTGATTTTTCTGATTTTGCCGATTTTGTTAACAAAAAACAGTAAAAAATAAATTATTGAATTAATAATTAGCATTAATTAATAACAAATTGTTAATTACAAGTACTTAATTAATCTTTACGTTATATGTATATAAGATTATCATCAATTGAAAAAAAACTCAAGGGCTTTGGGGGAGGGTCCGGATTCCTAGACACCCCCTTTGTGGGCGCCACTGCCGTCGACCAATTTCGCCAAGCGAAAAGACATCGCCAATTCAAAAAACTGTCGCCAAATTTTGACATTCTTATTATTATTGTCTTCGAACGTAGAAAGGAACGATTTCCATTACTGGCTGTATATCGTGGTGTTTTGCGACTTCTTTTGAATTAACACACTCTGTTCTCAAACAGTCCTGCAATTATCAATTACTTCTTGGTACAATTACTCAATTATAATCAATTGCTCTTCAAATATTTCTTGGTATATTTAATGAAATCACAAATATGATTCCTTTTTCAAGTGATTTTTGAAACAACTCTGTATTTTATTAGGACACTGTATTCTATACTTTATTACATTCTGTAATGTTAATATTTTAGCAAGTACACTTCGTTTTTAAAAATTAATGCATGTCAGCATTTCAACAATAGTAAGCACTAAATAAATATTTTAAAATTCTATAAGTATAGCAGAGTTTTGAAAAATCGTCACTCGATTACCCGGAAGTCTGGATAACTCGGCAACACTCTTGTAGGTCGAAAAAACCAATGTCCCATTACGCTCGATGCAGAAATTTATGGAGCTGTCATAGTTATAAAGAAAAAATGCCGGAAAATGTTGAAGACGTTAGCGTTGAGAACACCACACAAACAAAGATATCACATAGTGAGAAACTTAAGACTCAAAACAGCCCTTCAGTAATTTCAACAACAAGGTGAGTTGGTATTGGACTTACTTTCTTTCATCGTCTTCGTGATGAAGCAGCAAAACGCAGAGTGCAGAACAGAAGACAACAGGACAATACGCATATCTTTATTAAAAAAGTAGCCATATTTGTAAGGTCGGCTACTTAATTTTCAATATTGAACTTCATAAAGTATTTTTCTGAAGTGTGTCTGATCAGGTAAATTACTGTATACTACCTTTATTCAGTAGCGTGGCTACCAATGGGCTAGGTGGTACCATGCACCGGTACACCTCAGTTCAAAGAATTATCGGAAATGCTCAAGTTCTTTATGTGCCCTGATGTGGCTTCATTTGGTAAATTGAACTTGTTCCAATTCAATTAGCTGGAAATTGAAGAATTTGAAATGCAACTGATAGATAGATATCCAGTCTAGTTCAATATGGATTCGAAAACTTTTTGAAACAAGAAAAAAGTTGGAATTTATTGAAACAAAACGATTAACACAAGCAATTTAAGTAAAAATACGAATAACGAAACTTTGGAAACATATATGGAATTCAATTCCAAACAGATTTAACTGTTTGGAGAAGCCGGTTCATTTTTTTATGTATGCTACTTCAACCAAATTTTCATCTAACTATGCCTGCGAATCATTATTTTCAAAGATGAATAGCGTTAAAGACTCGCTTAGAAACTGTTTGGCAGATAATTCATACTCAGTATGCTTTTTGCTAAAAGTAACATCTTACAATCCTAATATAAGGATCTAATCTGCAATAACTGAAGTCACACTAATGTTACTTTAATTTGAATTACACGTATAACAAAAACGTTTAATACTGAACAATGTAAAATGTATTTTTTCGTAGTAAATAGTCTTCAGTTGTTAGTATTTAGCTTTATTATTTTTTCAATAATCACAAGTCAAAATTGTTGGGTGGCATGTCTATACCTCATTAAATATTTCTGTAGAAAAATTGGCACGCTGATCCATAAAGGTTCGCCACCCCGGGTTTATGATAATAAAGAAGTCGATAGTGGCGAAGTCGAAGGTGAAGTTCAGCTATTAACAGCTGATTTAATTCGCGACGGTTTGAAATTTGCTACAAGATGGAACAACATTTTATTGCTCATGATCTTGATATAGAGCCATTAAAGTCTCTACGTAATCTCGTTTAGAAGAATATCAAGAATTATATAATCAACTTGAGGAACCAAAAAAGACAGCCGCTAATAAGACTTTGTAACAACAAAAAAAACCAACAGAGGCCGTTAATAATGAATGAAATTCTTCACTTGAATGAAAACCGTAAGTTGTGCTAGACATGTCTGACATATCTACTGATCCCGTTCGTAACAAACGTGCACGCTTGTTATCAAGTAGCATAAAAAATAGAGTTGTTGTTAGTTTTATTCCTAATTTCAATTTGAATTTTTATATGAAGAATATACTTATATAGACTCTTTATATAAATTTTCCCGAACACTAATTTTTAAATTTTTTTTAACAAAAATGAATATTTTTTGTTTTATTAATATGTAATATGGATTTTGTTATTACTTTTTTTTCACGGTTTTTTGCTAAAATACTTAAGAGATTTTTCATCTTACACGATTTTTTTAAAATTGAGGAACATATCCCCAAATTTACCATATCTCGCATGTATTTTTGAAGAGAAAACTTCTTTAGCGGCGTTGGGTACTTTTTGGTAGGGGAAAATCTTATGGGTTCGCGTCACCGACATGCTCTGACTGGCGCACGCGCAGTGTGCTGTTCGCCTTAGAAACTTTTTGGATGGATGAAATCTCGTGCGTTCGCGTCACTGACATGCTTATACCAGTATATCTATGCGTTTCTCGTTGCGATTCCGAGAATGGGCAATACATTTTAATGGTTGCCGTTTATATTTCGCCTGGAAAATCCATGAGACAGATACAACAATTTTTATTCGAAAATGTGATGATTTCTTCAAAAGAAGGTTCTGAAATACTCAAAAAAATATTTGGCGAAAAATATGATAATTTATCGATGATTTTAAGTGGAGACTTCAATAATAACTTTGCAGATGATAAAAATCGACCACTGATTGATTTTCTAAATGAAACACTTAATTTAAATATGTCCAATGATCAAAACTCAATACTACAAAATATAAAACGACGATCGATGCGGTTTTTACACACACGCGATACTTAGATAAATTTGAATCAAACATTTTCCTTTCTTACTTTAGTTACCATAAGCCTATTGTATCTTTTTTAGAACAAAATGAAATAATTGAAAGTACAAAAAGTCTAAGTATTGTTGAAATTATAATGATGACAATGATGCAAACAATTAAAAGAATGTTAAAAATCAAGTGCATTGAAATTTAAGATTAAATAATATGATTGTATTTTAATTATTTCAATTAAATTGCATTTGTATTTTGAAAATGATCTTGTACAGCCCGTAATATATTTGAATAATAAAAAACCATATCATGCATTTAGTTGTTGCTCGGAGTGTCAATAGATGTGAAAACCAGATTGAAGTTGATAATTTTAATTCAAACATTATGAAATTTCAAATTTTAATACTAAAAGTTCTAAGTTTTCACTTCTATCGGCAGTCTCTATAACTGACAACTTTTTTTACACGATTTTCTTGGACGGTTTTCTAAGGAACGTATCTACCGTATAAAAAAAAGAGTTGGATGTGTAAGTCTTTTGTAGAGAGGTGGGAATATTTTCTGAACCTTTTTATATGCGTTCCGCTCTTCGAAAAAGAACATTTCCATTATGTATTCATCGAATCATTATACCATAGCGGGATTGTGCAAATAGAAAAGCCATTAGCAAAACTCAAATTTTTTTATTTTATTATCTTTTATTATTTTGATCAAAATAAATCTTCATCATTTTAGTACTCAGATTAGCACCTTTATGACTTTGATCTACCTTAGAATTCAATTAAATCGCTTTTCGCAATCCGTCAGCACAGCTCAAATCACATGAACAAAGGCAATCTGCATCCGATTCATACGGATCCATTACACGGAACAACATTTACATGCCCTCGTGATTTATAATCCATTCAAGAAAATGCTAATTGCAAATACTCTTGCGGACATTAAAAAAGAGAGCTTGACATCCGTGCCTTCTCGTGGGGTAATTTATGTATCTTTTAATTCTTGCAACCCATCTTTCATTTACAAATTCCTTGCCAGCGTTTCTTTCGCGTTTGGTTACCATCTCACGATTTTTGTTCCTCTGTAATATGGAAATGAAGAGTAATTTTTCCACTTTTATGTTCTTCCGACCCAAGGCGGCTTAAATATGCACTGCTGCCATCTGGTGTATCGATTTCACATGTGGCTAGAGCTAAGGCTGTGCTGGTAGCTTTTTAATGCAAAGACGTTAAAAGAAAGATGGATTCTGGTATATATTCTTGAATATTTTAATTATTTCTTCAATAAATGTAATGGATTCTGAAAGTTTATGAGCAAGGGAATTATAATGTGTTATTGATTAATGCTCTTTTAATGTGGAACTTATTGCTGAGGGGACCATTGGGCTGCATTATATTTAACGTTTTGCTCTAATATATAAAAGGGATGAGGTATAAATAAAACTTGTTTTGAAGTTTCCGATGTTTTAAATGCATATCGAGTGAAAACTAAGGATTTCTCGATATGTCAATTGGTTTACTGTTTGAATTTATATGCGTTAAAGTGTAGAATTCAGTTATTTCATAGAATGCCTCGATATTTCATGAAATAACTATCCAAATCTTTAAAATTATCTGATAAATGAATAATTTCACACTTTATCCGTAGTTATTCTGTGAAATAACTAAAATCCGGCGCATAACGCGCACTTTTAACAAAAAAATTAGGCCGAAATTTACGGTGGGGAGGGGGGCGTTATATACCGTGTATAAAAACGATAGTTTCAAAAATAACAAAAATAAACAACAAAAAAAGATGAGCATAAGAAAACTTAGACTTCTACATAGATCGGAAGACGGTTTAATGAAAAGAAATGACATTCCTTATATGAACTTAAAGGGTAAAGGGTTGTACTTTTTGAAGTATACTATTTTTTTAAAAGCTTAGGATAATGCCTCGAATAAATAACTTCAAAACATAATAACATTACACATGTACATTTCAGGTTTATTCGTAAAAAAAAAAAAAAAAAAAGGAACCGTGCGTTATATGGAGAATATACCTAAAAATTAAAAAAGGGAACTTGAAAGTATAGATTCGCGTTATATACGCCAAATTTTACGTGGTAAGTAATTTCTATAAATTAACTCATAATAGACCGTTACAATGAAAAATAAACCATTTGACATGAAAACAAGTTCATGGTTTTATAAATTAATACATGATATATAATTAGTCTCTCGAAAAATACATTTCTTGTTGCACATAGACCAATTAATAAATAGTAAAGAAAGACTGAATATTTAACACAACATTTTTTCTAGATTAGTAAAACCAGTGGTGTCCGACCCCCGGGTTGCTGACCAATACCAGGCCGTGGATCGAATGGTACAGGGCCGCCCAAGGAACATTAAATTATTTCCTTTTTATTTGCTGTGGTGTATTTCTCTCCGGTTTTTGCGACTTTCCCTTTATATTCCTTTTTTGGTGTAACTATATTTTTTGAATGCAACTTTAAATACAATTAAATCAAAATAATCTAAAAGATAAATAATAAACATTCCACAGCTCGGTAAAATTGTCAAACGTTGACCGGACGGTGGAGAAAAAAAGTTTGGGGAGCACTGAGTTAAGCAATTATGATAATAATAATAAAATAATAAAGTACAGTCTCGTTTCAAAAATTGGTTCCATAACAGTAATGTTACAATGATGTAACAAATAATACATTTGCTTCAAAAGGAAAAATAAAGAAAGCTTACGATGTAATAAGTAATATAATAAGTAATCTTTGGTTCGTAATATTCAGAGAATGTGGTTTGCAACATATTTTTACATGCTACTAATTTTAAAATAAAATAAAATATTATTTAATATTTGGTTTTGAAATGAAATAACTTAGATATAAAAAAAATATCTAAAAGAAAAATAGTTCATTTTTAAAAATTTTTTTCCTTTCAACTAGATTATACGAATGTCTAGTCTCGCTTTACAGCAATAGAATAGGTTTGCCTTCTTTCCAGCAAAATTATTCTAAATACCTCAATATAATTGAAGCATTGTTATTTAATAAATATATATTAAGGTTTATATTTAGGGCACAAAGCAACAGAGAGTCAGAGAGAAATTCTGAGGGGAAAATATTCCCGTTAGGATGTCAGATCCAAGATTTAACTTTTCCTTGGCCTTCGAATTGAGAATTAACGAATAGATTTCGCAATTTATTTTTATTAGTTAACATTTAACTAGAGCTGCGTAAGGAACATGGTGGAGGAACTTTTTAAAATTTTGATTCATTGGAGTGGTTGCTGATGGATCTACCAAACAATTCACTTCATAACTCTAAATTCAAGCAGTATGACAACCTTGTCACTCGAGGACATCGAAATAAAAAAAAATGTCAGTTGATACGTAGTAGCTTCTGTTTGTTCCATGTGACGGTATTTCAGAAAAAAGGGTTCCTTTTTTCTTAATCCTGAATGGTATTTAACTCTATATTTTCCATCAAAATATTATGGTAGATTCAGAAATTTCTCCACAGAATAGCAATAGTTTATTTTTCTATGATGTGCATCATTTCGGTTATTCAGTTTCCTTCTTTCTATCTTAGATTTGCACTTATTTTTAATTCTTATAGTGAGATTACATTAATGCTAGTGTTTTTAAGAGATGTAGTTTGTCCATGGTACTGAAATACTTCTCATCTAAGATATTCTTTGTAGTGATGGCGAGAACTTTCATATAATTGGAGGAAAGAATTTAGATTCTTGAAAATATTCGATAAAGAACAGGAATTGGCAAGGTAATGTGTAAAATGTTGCTTGAGAAGAAATGAAAATGGCAAGATAATCAAAAAAGGCCAATATTAACTCTGCCCTATTGCAATATAAAACTTAGTATTATACCATGCTTCAAATTGTGTGTGCATATATAGGTGCACACACATACACAATTCTCAACCGTTTGAAAAAGAGGTACGAAAATGAATTTTTTTTTGTAAGTATGAGAGAAATTTTTTAAGATATATGAAATATTCTTTATAGCATGCTGAGTGTAATTATAAAAAGCTAAGATTTAGGGGGTTTTGTATTCCACACAATTATAAAATAAAAAGGTAGTGTGAAAACTTTGAAAATTATAGTAAAATTCTTTCATTTTCGCATTTGTTAAGTATTATGCTTAGTTATATTCAATAAAAACAGAGGCTCACAGGCTTTTTCTCACAGGCTTTATATTATTTGGTAAGTATAGAACAAATGAAAACAAATGCTTGATAATGACAAACATCTCTATGGAAATAGTTATATTCTTCATCCATAAAATTTTAAAGCAACAATAATTATTATTTTGTATTTTTTTAATGTTTTTTAAAATTTATTTTACGTCTAAACAAGCTAAAATAAACAGTTAAATACTAATATTTACTCTTTGCAACATTATGGTCCCGTTAGAGTTAGTAATGACTTTTTAAATTAAAAATATTTCAGCATCAAAATTAATTGCAGTTACTAAATCTTATTTATAAGAAATTATTTTAATTCAACATAGATACGACTTGTGTGGCTTATTGAATTCATTATAAAACAATTTAAAAATACACAGTACTCTTTTTTTTAAAAAAAAATTTTGATAATAGTAACAGAAAAATAATTTGTTTTATATTCAGATTTTATTGTTAAGTTAATTCTGAAGTTAAAAAGCCAATTTGACCAGAGAAAGAGAGAGAGAGTGAAGGCATTATTTTAAAAAATTAAGAAATTTTGTGAATTTTTTTCAAACTTTTAAAAAATGTTAACTTTTTAATTTTTTTAGTCATTTTAAGTGATTATGTTTCTTAGATTATTGCAAACAAAAGTTATTATGGATTAGAAAATCTGTTTCCTTATTTATTTTTAATAATTATTTTTCTAGCTAAACCTGGAAAAAACACGAAAATTTTTTAAATATTAACTTTAGCATTTTTTAAAAAAATTACTAAGGACCACAGACTTAAATCCATACTAATTTTTATAGAACATACGTTTGGCCTAAAGCTTTAATTTTTTAATATGTTATTTTCCATATTAAGTTCTACATTCAAATATCTGAAAATATGTTTTTTTAATTCAAAAAATATTTTTGCATAATATTTATAGCATTTGTTATAATGACAGGTTATTCAGACCAATCTTAAAACACTATTTTCACAAAAGTTTTGAAATACAAAGAATTTATGTACAAAATAATAAGGATACTAACTAAAGCTAAAAATCATCAGGCTTGTAGATAAAAAAATTTTATTTTAAACTTTAGATAAGGCAGTTAAAAGGTTTGAATTTTTGTTGCGCAACTTTAAAATATTAAAATTTAATACTACAATATGTACATTATACAATGTAAGTTGATACACCATAGAAATATTCAGTTTTAACTGCAATACTTGAATTCAGAATACTTGTATTCGGAAGTTTAATTTTGTATGTCAGCTGATGGTATTTTTAGATACATCATACTCAGAAGTATTCCATCTCTTCGAATACTGTTTCTCATAGCAACCTGAGAACGTTTTGGCCATGACATTTTCTCAACAGGTAAAAATTAATGATAAAGCTTCTAAGTTATATAAATTATTTTTAAAACAAAAATTGACCTTGAAATCAATCTTAATTAAGTAATACGAGAACTCAAAAAACTCAAATTATAATCAAGCAGAAATTATTTAAGAAATGAAAATATTGAAATTAATAACCAATTCACACTGAAAGAGTTGATTGGGCTCAAAAATATTTTTAATTAAA
The DNA here is from genome assembly GCA_019973975.1 of Trichonephila clavata. Taxonomy (NCBI): domain Eukaryota; kingdom Metazoa; phylum Arthropoda; class Arachnida; order Araneae; family Nephilidae; genus Trichonephila; species Trichonephila clavata. The sequence goes on from BMAO01025458.1 coordinate 26,044, forward strand.
TCAAGTTAAGAGTGGAAAAAAGCTTTACAATGTAACCGAAACCAAAATCTAAGCTAAGAAAACCTTAAATATCTTTAAAACTAATTTGTTCTCAGATCTGAAATTCGGTGGTAAGCTTCATAATTATATGGGCCACACACACACAAATTATATTTTTGAAATTCGTAGGGTACTGCGTACTCTTAATATATCTATTTGTTTCTAGTGAGTTATCACAGCAAGAAAATGTCCGTCGCCTAAAGCCCTCGAGTAGCTGAGTAGTTCGACATTAATATTCACTCACTCAACTGCAGGACAACCGTCAATTTTCAAAGATATCACATAAATTGTAATCTCGTAATGCATTTTTAAATAATAAAATACTTTAATCCCCCCCCCTTCTTCTTCTTCTCAAGCACCACAGTCTGTAGCAGACCAAGACTGTCTTCTCCATCTAGCCCTGTCGGGCGCAATAGTCCTCCATCGGCTTTCTCCAATTAATCCTTATCCACAACGTTATCCTACCACCTTGTTGACGGTCTTCCTTTCTTTCGGTTTCCTTCGGTTCTTGAAGAAGTTATCTTTTCAGTTGGAAATAAGTCATTATTTCTAAGTATGGGACCCAACCATTTTATGTGGGAAGTTTTGGTTATTTCTATAATGTTTGGTTTCACCATATCTATATACAGAAATCGCTTCACTCTAACACGATTCAACCGATAACTATGAAAATTGGCATGTTTTTGTATTTTTTGTGGAGAAGGTTTTTGTCCACAAAAACTTCTTTGTTGTAGCTTCCCACCAGGCGGCGCTACAGCATATCAACTTCTGCATCGTCCAATTAATCGCTAAGTTGTCTACATGGTCGCCAAAAATGATGCCAACTTGGCTCTATCAACAACATTTCGCTATGTTCCCCTTGAATCGTCATGTAAGGAACGGCGTTGCTTGCGAATATTATAACTTTAACATAAAATAAATACAACAGAAAGTAATATTAACGTATTACACATCCAGATGTAAGTTATTTACACTATTTTATGCGTTCATTGCACAAAATTTGTAACAATGTGTAACTTTTGCCAAGCAGAGATTAGCTCAGGAAGGTGTTTCCAAAAATCGACCCACAAGAGAGTTACGGGACGTTATATATATAAAGAAAAACCTTTTTATCAGCTGTTAGACTTAAATATGGTTTTTTTGTTCAGCTTAGATATGCAAAAAGTTTTTTTTTGTTTTTGTTTAATTTGCAATTCACGGAAAATTAACTTAGTAAAACTTCCTTATCCTTCAATCTGTATTGTTTAATTTTTTAATTCACCCTTGCGAAGAACGGGTATACTGGCTAGTTTTTTATGAATTTCATAATTGTGTACTATTCTCCACAGCATTCACTGATATGTTTTTATTTATCCATGGCCACTACGTAAGGATATTTTTCACCTTTTGAACATTTGAATCATTAATAAAACAGATTCTATATTAAAAATTCCAAAATTTTGTTCATTGAAACCTCCGTGATGGACCTATATAGATCAAATTACACTTAATATTCCTTACAGGAGCCTCTCCAACTAAACCTCAGGTGACTTAACACACAGAGGCTTAGTCTAAGAATATAAGTCCCGACATTTTATCGCGCTAGTGCCCTATTTAATTGCGAATCTTTTCTGAAACTGGAGACGAATCCTCTCCATCAAAAAAGCGAAATCTTGCGTCCATCAAAAGTCGCCGAGCATCACTTTTATCTCCTCCATTACTGTCGCGTATGTAATCCCTACGTTTTAATCCGGATCAGGGGTAATTTAAAACTCCGACTCCCATCGAATTTCTTACCATTAAGACCCCTGAGAGGGGGGGGAGTAACAAGAGGAAGGGGTGGAATAATATTACAAAAAGGGAAGAAAAGCAATTTCGTTAACTAGGTTGATTTCATTTTCTTTCCTTGGTCCATTACCGAGTTAACGAAATTTGAGGAAATACGCGTTACCCCTACCTTCCACTTCAGTTTAGTCAATAGCTTAAGCAAACCCAATTATTTTACGCGAATTTCGGTCAAAGAAAAAGGAATAGAAGGGAAAAAAAGCGAAAAAGGTTGATTTTTTTTCTTCAATTCCAAGGTTCGCCTTTCTACTTATATTTGGTTTTCTTTCTCGTAATTTTTTTTATTGAACTTTTTATTTAATCGTTTTTTTTTTCTAATAAAGATTCGTATGTTTCATTATTTTTCATCGTTTCTTGACTTATGAAAGTGCCTAAGTCTTGCTGGAGGCTATTGGTTAAAAATCTTTGGGAGCATTTCGTTTCACAACGCTACGAAGATAATCAGGTCGCGAGATATTTCGTAAAAATAATTATTAATATGTTGTTAAATGCGTGATAAAATCAGCACATGTGTATACAATTTAGATACCGTATAATGTGCACTTTCAACACAAAAAATAAGATCGAAATTTACGATTGTGCGTTATATGCTGAATTTAAAAATGATAGCTTTAGAAATAAAGAAAGGAACATTAACAAGTAATATAAAAAAAATTTAAGTAATTTCATACTTAATCATTTTTATACTCATTCAATCATTTCATACTTATTTCATAAACAAAGAAAAAATTTATTTTAGTTACCTTTTATTAAATAGTTACAATTTTTATAAACATGCATATACATATGACAGAATCACAGTATTAAGTAAAAAAATAAGAAAGCGATTTTCCTCACAATTTTTCATCTTTCTTTTTATATATGGTGTTGGACTATTTTTTGTTTGTTTGTCGCTATTTATTAATAATTAAATTTAATTATTCTATTAAAATAGTATAGCAAAAAAGAAAAAAAAATTCAGACTCAGAAATTAAGCCATCTTAGGTGGGATTCCAACACACGACCTTTGGATTAAAAGTCCAACGCTCCATCCATTGCGCTGCAGGGACACAAAGAGCAAGTTTCCTTTCTTTTTATGCTGATGGGCTATTGTTTTTGTTTCTTACTATTTATTCATTTTTTAATTTAATTGATGAATTAATATTTGAAAAAACTGTATTAATATCAAGAGTCATCCACTACAAGTTTAAAAAAATGTATTTGAACTTGAACTTGAATGGATGAATAGAAAGTATTTAATTAACGATTGTAATTTGTGAGTGAACAAGATTTATATATATATAGGAAGAAAGTGAACTAACAGCAGAAAAAGAAAAAAAAATTTAGACTTCTACCAGAGGCGCAGCTACCGCCGTATCAATGTTATAGGGGTCCTTAGCTACAGGGCTCCAACATATGTAAGCAAAAAGGAGTCCCAAGGGGTTTTGATACAGGGTCCTTGTATGGAGAGGTCCTTGTATGTAACACAGTTAAGGGGTTAAAGTTCCATTCGAAAAACTCAAAAAGTTAAGAAATTGAAACTCATTGCTGAAGTCTCCAACGGAAAACGTTTTTAAAAAGAAGGTCTCCGCCCCCCTCCCCAATTATGTTTTTTAGAGATAAGTGGATCCGTATATAAACTAGCCCCTCTTTAATTTGAAAAAGTTCCAAAAAATTCTCGGTTCATACTTGGAAATGTACAGTTTTTTTCTTCCTTGGGCTGCATAGGAAGATGAGTTGTTTTTGGTTACAAGACATACAATATCCTAAAATAATATTATACCGTATTTACTCGAAACTAAGCCACACTTTTCCTCCAATGTCATTACTACTGAAAATTGGGCGTGGCTTAGAATCGAAGTTGTTGTATGAAGGAAACTTAACTAGATACTGACAGTTAGAGGTCACGTTTGGATCAGGTCATGAGGTCATCAGGCTCATGTATGGATTTAAAAGTCTTTATACTGGTAAAATAAATGAATTATTCACTTCTTCCAGTTCTCCTTAAAAATTTCTTTTAATTTAGCAAACATCGGACATCGATAAGCCACATTTTTTGAAGTGAAAACTTCTTTAGCGGCGTTGGGCACTTTTTGGTAGGAGAAAATCTTATGGGTTCGCGTCACCGACATGCTTTGACTGGCGCATGCGCAGTCTGCTGTTCGCATCTTAGACACTTTTTGGAGTGGTGAAATCTTGTGCGTTCGCGTCACTGACATGCTTATAGTACTATATCTGTAGCTATACAGCTGACGTATAGTGCTGTGTATATCTTATAAGTGAAATTGAATGGATTTAGTGAAAAATTCAATGTGTATATACTGTGCATTGCTCGTTGCGATTCCGAGAATGGGCAATACATATTAATGGTTGCCGTTTATATTTCTCCTGGAAAATCTATGAGACAGATACAACAATTTGTATTCAAAAATTTGATGATTTATACAAAAGAAGGTTCTGAAATACTGGAAAAAAGATTTGGCGAAAAATATGAAAATGTACCGAGGATTTTAAGTGGAGACTGTAATATTAACTTTGCAGATGATAAAAATCTACCACTAATTGAATTTCTAAATGAAACACTTAATTTAAATATGTCCAATGATCGAAAACTCAGAACTACAAAATATAAAACGATGATCGATGCGGTTTTTACGTGATATTTAGATAAATTTGAATCAAACATTTTCCCTTTCTGTCTTTAGTTACCATAAGCCTATTGTATCTTGTTTAGAACAAAATGAAATAATTGAAAGTGCAAAACGTCTAAGTATTGTTCAAATTAATGATAACAATGATGCAAACAATTAAAATAATGTTAAAAATCAAGTACATTGAAATTTAAGTAAATACAAATACTATCCATAAATAATATGATTGTATATTAATTGTTATTTCAATTGAATTGTATTTATATTTTGTCATGATCTTGTACAGCCCGTAATGTATTTGAATAATAAAAAACCATATAATCATGCATTTAGTTGTTGCTCGGAGTGTCAATAAATGTGAAAACCAGATTGATGTTGATAATTTTAATTCATACTATGAAATTTTAAATTTTAATACTAAAAGTTTTAAGTTTTTACTTCTATCGGCAGTTTCTATAACTGCCAATTTTTTTACTCTATTTTTTTTTTTTTTTTTGTTAAATTTTTTCACAAACATGTTGAGAATTACGGGTGCGTCATCGATTCGAATAAATTTGGTAATTATTTGTTTTTCAAATAATGTTATATATTTCGCCTTTTGATTGATTTGTGTCGTTTTCAATTTCGCGTAAAAAGTAGCTTTTAATGAAAAACCTGATATCGTCATTATATATATATATACAGTTTGCAATAGGTTTTTTTTTTTTTGTATATTTTGTATACAGTAAAAATTCTAGCAAATATTCTGATATAAGCATTGATATGGGAATCAGAATCCTAAAATCTTTAATTTGGATGTAGAATATTTTTTATTTTATTTTGTAAATTTTTTTCAGCTCGGAGGCTTAAAAGTAGCGAGTCCGCCTCGAAAATCCAAGATTGCGGGTTTGATCGCGAATGGAGCCGATGGATTTTCTGGATGCGAAAATCGTTGGCACGCTTGTCTTATGATTATGTGGCATGCAAAAGATCCCTTAAATATCTATTTGGCTGTGATGCTCTCTACAAAATTAAAAAATGGCATGAATTAAAATGAATTCCAGCGTCAAAAATTTGGTAGCGAGAGCCGTCATTAGATAGCGCCACCATGAAAGGGCTCTCACACTTGGGTACTTACCGGGTCTGCAAAGGCTAAATTGCCCACTTGAAAGAGGGATTTTTTTAGCATACTGCTTTTAGAGTCAAAAGTACAACTAAAAAAATACCTTTACCTGTTATATATTTTTTTTCCAAATGTGTGCAACTTTTGATAGTGATTTCGTAAATATCAAAACGTTATTCATTCATACACTCTAAAAAAGGATCATACGTAAACGCGTATTTCCAAAAAAATGCCTTTTCCCCAACAAAAATCTAAGCGTAATATATTTTTGTGGATTCCACATGGTAAACAATACATTTTATCCTCCACTTCACCAAAAATATTTCCTTCTTTTTTTTTCCTGGAAGAAAATTGGTACAAGTTACGTGCCTCGAAGGAATATAATACTTCCGGAGTAAAGTGGCAAAAGACATAAAACAAAGGTAAATAAATTACTCATGGAGAAAACAAAACAATGAGACAGAAGTAGCGTTGTATATCACTCAAAAAAATCGAATCCCGCTTTCTCCAGATGTGACGCAATCTGGGGAAATTTCTTTAAAAAAAAGTGGCAAAATGTGCGACCGAAGAACCACAGTGATAACTACAAACTATTCCTGAAAAGTTGTTTCGTTGTTTATTTTCGGTTTCTTTAACTAGTATTTATCTCTTAACTATTTACCGTTGGAAGAAAATTTTTTAGAACTGGAATGATTGTTAGCTGCTGTGTTATTCATTTGAACTAAGATTTTTCTTATTTTAGTAGATGTAGGAACACATTTCTTCCTTCAGTTCTTTATTTATACTCATAGAAATGTCGTTCGAACAAAAAATGATTTTTAATCCAAAAAATCTGTTATTCTGTAATCTGTTTATTTCTTTGTTTCCTCTAATAATTGTTGATTAAATTTTTTAGTAAATTTGCGGAAAAAATACAAAGGTACGGCTTATAAAACTTGAATTTTTTTCCTAATAAATTCGAATTATAAGGATTTAAATTCCTTTAAACAGTATGGAAGAGTATGAACGTTCTGGGCGCCCAAGGTAGAGATTACAGATCAAAATATTGCTAAAGATCGTGATATGAGTGGATTCCCCCTCACATCAGTGGTCAGACTGTTGATCAAGAATAATACATTAAAGCACTAAAAAGACCATGAAACAATCAGGAAAAAAACGACAGAATTGGGGAATGAGGGATGGTTATTGCACCAAGACAATGCAACCGCTCACACGACCATATCTGTCAAGCAGTTTCTAACCAGCAAAAACATAACTGTGATGGGGCATCTCCTTATTCCCCTGATTTGGAACCTGTGTGAATTCCCATGTTTATTTTTTCCCCCTACAGTAAATCTTGCTTAAAGGGAACCCATTTTACCTCAGTTGAAGAGGGTCCGACAAGAACAGAGAATCTCCTGAAGGACCTTCCAAAATCCTTGCTCCAAAACTGTTACAAGCAATGGCAGTACCGAATGCTGAAGGAGTCTACTTTGAAGGTGATAATGACACGCGCGCGGAAAACTGATTCTGTACGTATAACGATTTAATGGATTGATCTCTTTTTTTGTGTGTGTCACATTTCGAATATTTAAAAATATTATTATGAGAAGGGTTCAAGTGGACCCTATATTTTATTTTATAATCAAAAGGGTCCCCTGCTGTAGTTTTAAGCAAATCTTTTCCAGTTCTGAATATATTGAAGAAAAAAATATAAAAAAAATTTTCTCTAATTTAACCATCAGCATAATTAAAGAGAATCAGGAGCATATCTACCACCATATCAGCCATATAAATGATATGTGGCTCCCAAACACCAGGGGCCCAAAAATGTGTAAGAGCAAATCGTAAAATGTTGAGAGCCTATCCAAAAGGGCCCCCAAGGAATTTTGATACAGAGCCCACTCGGGACGAGCTACGCCAGTGAAGAGATTAGTTAAAGAATGAAAATAGTACAAAACATGCTCTCTTTATATCTCGGGGGAAAAGAGTTAAACGTATTCAACTGAAGAAGAGGAACATTTATTTTTAAATTTGGTAAAAAATCAATTTTGCTAAATTCGAGTCTGGATTTATCATGTAAATATTTATGTATTATATTCGCAAAAACAAATACAATTTATAAAAAATACGTGTTAAATTAACACGAGAACGAAAATAAAAGCTGCAATAACTAAACGTAGAACATGGGATTTTTTTTTACATAAAACATATTAAGTTTTTATGAATGTTTGCATTTAAAATACCAAATGTTATTAATTTTTCAAACCCAAGCATCATATATCATTCTTATTTAAACCTCATAAAATACGAATAAATTTAAATTCTTCCAATTCTCAACATCGTTAATTTGAACTGAAAGCGTGTTTTAACTTTCCGCTGTCAGCAAAGCACAGGGTTCTTCAGTACAAGCAGGGAAAAATCATCAATTACGAACTTTAATTTAAAAATTGCATTTCATACACGAAATAATAAGACTGCTCAAACACAATTCATTTATTCCGTTATTTTTCTTTTGGTTTTAAATAGCTCATTTTCTTTCTTGTTTTTATAAAATAGTGCATTCATTGCAGCACATGATGAAAGACTTTTCGTTCCTGACTTTTTTTTTAAATTTTAGAAGGGAGGAAACAAGTTTTGGCGTGTTTGTAATTGCTCCGTAAAATGTAAAGATCGTTTTGAATTGGAGTTTGGCGAGCGTTAATTGCATTTGGCAAGAATTTTTTGGCATTATTAATAACCTCGTTTTTTTAGATGTATTATTAAATTAAATTGGCTTTAAGAAGAGATTTGCGAAGGAATTCATATTTCTTTTTAAAATTTATATTTATGTGTCACAAGCCAAAAAAATAAATGAAGCAATTTCAGTCATTTAAGAAGAAGAATGTTTTTTCGTAAATGATAGTTTAAAAGCATAATATGATGCAATTCGTTTAACGCGAAAACTCTTAAACTCTCGGTTAGCATGGATATTACAACGGTCTCAACAAACTACTATGTACTTTCAATCATGTTCTTCTCTGAACATGGAAAGATTTCCCTTCTGGTTAATGAACAAAATACGGAAAATACCAGCAACGCAGGTGATGTTTAAAAGGAGTGTAAAATGAAAGAGGTAATTTTTTTCCACATGTTTCGTAGAAAGGAGGCGTAACTTCGCTTTGAAATATTCTCGAAACAGCCTGTGACACGAGCCAATTTTGTTTATCTACGCTACTTTCACCCTCCACACCTACAGCCACACAAAAACATTCGAAATTAGGAACATCATAAAAAAAGGCGCAGTTATTTAGACGCACATTCCATGGGTGAAAAGAATAACAAAATGGGTGACATCGAACAATGTTGTGTAAAGTCCTTACAGGGTAGCGTTAACGGTCCTAAAGCTAATTGTAAAAATACACTTTATTTCTAGGTTAAATAATTATTATCTAGAATACAATATTATAATATTAAAGCATTCAATTGTTCGCTGGGAAGAAAAAAATAAAGACACGTTCAAAAAGTCAGTCAGGGCCTGCCAAGCCGTTGCGCCGCTTATATTATCCGCTTTCATTCGTCGGACACTGAAATCCAGAAGTCGAGTACCAGAGTCTATTGGTCCTGAGGGCGCTCACCCAGCAATTCACCAGAATAGCCGATAAATTATTTTGTCCATCAAGACCAGAGAGAAGAGAGTTCCTCTTTGAATTCTGAATCGATGCTTTTAAACTCCAGGGGTGGGTTGCCTTCACGCCCTTTCACACCACCTCTCTTTGGCGGGCCACAAATTTTGCAGGTGACTCCCCGTCTTTATTCGTCCTCCACTGATGCGGACGAACAATGACCGGCTCTTCTGAACTCTCCCGCGACAAGGGCTTGTGTCCAACATATGAAGGACATAATTCGTCCTGCCATATCCTGTCCTGACTAACTTTGGTGTCAGTACACTTTATTCAAATTGGATACGTCAATAGGATAGAGTAATCCACCACAAAGGACTATAACTCGTCTATTGAGTGTTCGGACAAATAGGCGTCTGTAAGTAAGGAAGTAGGATAGGGAGGGGCTATTTCAAAAGCACCCTCCGAGACAGCTCGTATGTGCTATGCCATCCACGTAAGAAGCAAACCACAGGTGCCTTTTTATGGAGACACAATGGCCCATCTGGACAATGGACCCTCCATACGTCAATCTTGACATGTATAGATGGGATGAGTTCTGCTAATGAGCCGTCGTTACAGTGGTAACTATTTGATCTTAAAAAAGACAACGCAAAGAAAAATATCAGATTATTTTCCAAAAACTCAATAAATGTTTTGTTTTTCAAAAAACTTGAAAATTTTGTAGTAAATTTCATTACGTTCTCGTAAGTGTTATTTTTCCATTGATTTTTATTAAATACATGCTTATATACATATCTATGTAAATAAAATGTGCTCTAATAAACTTAATTTTTTTGAGTTTTTATGTATAGTGCAATATCTTTTAAGACGAAATTCTTTTAACAGGAAAAAATATTTCTGTCTCCTAAGTTTTATGTTAAACGATTTTCACTGTATACACATTTTGAATGTAATTTTACAATTTTTTTTACACGTCGTATTATGTATTTTTCTGTAAAACAAGTTTAAAAGATGTGCCGGTTCGGTGGCGTGGTTGGTTTGTCGCTGACCTTCTTCTGCACCTAAGGTTGCAGGTTCGAATCCTGCCCAAGTCGGTGGATTTTCATGATGCAGAAAATCGACAGCGGCCATGTCGTGTATGATTATACGGCATGTAAAAGATCCTTAGAGTGTCTGTTTGGCTTGGATACTCTCGGCAAAATTAAATCCTAGTACAGGTTTCGCATCATCAAGAGCTCAGCTGCCTCCCTCTAGGGAGGAAACTGGGCGTCAAAATTACTTTGTGGCGATTGGTATCCGCCTATATGGTGCTGCAAAAAAAAAGAGAGATCAGCTTCTAGGCTATGTACTAGGTCTGGAATGGAAAAACACTAGCCCGCAGGCCATTAGAAATAAAAAAAGAGTTTAAAAGATGTATATTTCCTAGTACCCGAACAAAATTGAATAGTTTTCTGAATCTGCTGGAAAGAGGCATATCTCTTAAGCTTTGAGCCATAAATAGTACTTTCGATCAATTTTTAATTGAAACAAAATACTTTTTAAAGATTTGTCAAGACATGATGGTAAAAAAAAGTGTTGGAAAATATCGTTGTCAGTATTGCTAATGTTTCCTCGAATTATTTTAACCCTTTGCAATAGGCGCATACAAACAGCTTAACGGGCTCAGGGTTAGGAAGCTCTGCTCTGGTACAATGTGAAGGCAATAAGCAATCCATCATTCAAACATTATTTTGCGAGACAATGGAAATTACTCCGCTTTAGAACTAATTCGTCATGTATGAGTGATGCTCCAGCTCCGGCGCTGTTCTTGTCACATGAGCATAGTTCAAAATTATCCTCTCCTCTCCCGTGAACAATCCACTGCTCAGATATACTATAAGAAAAATTAATGTAAAATAAAGACTATAAAAGGGGGAAAAAATCTTTTTTCGCTTGGTCAATTATTTTCTTATTGTTTTTACGATCAACAAGGTGGCTTAAAATTGTATATTTATTGAAGATGTGAAAGATATTTTAGATTGCTAAAATAAAGTACGCAGTAAAGAGTTTTCCGGTTGTGATAACAACTGAACATCTGTATTCAAAGGTCTTCTTTGGTAAAAATTGCAAGTTTAAATTAAAAGTTAGTTAAAATTTCTACACCATGGCTTTACGATTGTAAAACAGTTTGACTGAAAAAGAAATTAATTACAGTTACATTTACGGGTTTTATGAGATATGGAGCAAGAGATTAACTATTCTTCATGTTTTTCGTCACTACTATCAACTTAGAACAGGCCTAATTCTACTCATCGTGCATAGTGTGCGTGTATGAAGGGTGAAAAAATTAGACTCAGTACGGGACTTGTATTTTCCAAGAGAATGTTGGTAATTTGCTTCAAAGAAAAACTGTGGCTGGGATACTGTGGCATGAGTTCGACCTCAGTGTCGCTGAAAACCCTCCGTGTTGAGGGGGCCGCTGCACGTTAAATCTGCTGTAGCAGAAATATCCTCTCGCTGGCGTGACGTGGAAGCTAGGAGAAGGTGGAGCAAGTTCCAGTGCCGTTTTCGTCTCTTGACTATAGTTCAAAATTACGAAGTCCGCGTAGAATAGCCCTTGTGCAGCTTTATAGTACGACATAATTATAACTCTCTCGCTTCAAAAGAAAAACGAGCAAATTACAATATGTGAATTGTAGTTCAAGCACGCTGCACATGAATCCAAAATGTTTACAGTATTTAGTGTACGTTTCTACTATCTTTGTTATTCTTAAAATGATGAGAAGCATTAATCATTGGATAAAATTAGGACGTGGCCGATAAAAAAAATCAGAGGATCAAAGAAATTTCGAATAAAACAAAAATTGCAAAGTCTACATGGAGCAATACTACAACTGGTTGCATTTATCAGTATGAATGCGACACCGGGCAATCACTCCTTTAAATTATTTTTGGTAACATTTTCTTTGTGAGTTTTTGACTCAACCTCAACCAGTGACTAATACAAACTACTTTTATGGGATGAGTTAATATTTTAAAAAAAAGTTGATGAAAGCATCAAGGGGCGTAATCTTTATGATAAAAATTAAAAATCTATTTGTGTATGAAAGTTGGGTCAACCGCCAAACCCTACCCTTGTGCACGTCACTATTGACGAAGATGTAAAAGGGATTTTTCGATAGTTCTCCCGTATCCGCAAAAAAGACATAGTCAAATAATAAAGCAAAGACGAAAAAATAAGTCTAATCATATACGCTTCCTCAAAAGCCGTGATGGCCGAGTGTCAAGAACTATTGACCAATAAATTCGTAAGTTCAAGTCCTTTCCTTTACGTATGTGACCACGGTAGCCTAGTGGTCATTGCTAAGGAGTCTAACACACACATTCAAGCCCTAGTGCTGTCGACAACTTGCCGTGTAGAAGGATTGATACACATTAAATCTGTCGAGGCTCAATGTCTCACATAGGTGTTGTGTGGAAGTTTGGAGAATAGTGAGCTAGATCTAGTGTCGTCCTTGTCACTTGACCAAGAATCAAAATTGCAATATCTGTTGCCAATAATCATCGTATAGCTTTAGAGTGCGACGATAATAATTTTTTTTCCAAATGGGGCTACGGATTGGTATTTTACTATTGCAGATCTAATGTGTTCTACAGAAGCTGGTATTCCTTTTTAAAATGCGGCACCATGTAAGGGGATACCAATCGGCGCGATGTAATTTTGACGCCCATTTCCCTTTTTAGAGGGAGGCACCTGAGCTCTGACGATGCGAAATCGTATTAGGAATTTAATTTTGCCGAGAGCACCCAAGCCAAATAGGTACTCTAGGGATCTTTAACATGCCGTATAATCATACGACATGGACGCTGTCAATATTCTGCATCGTGAAAATCAATCGACTTGGTCCGGGGTGGAACCCACAAACTTGGTCTTGCTAATAAAAGATCAAATCAAATTAACCGTATATTTCCCCAAATCCTTTCAATAGTGTTTGATTTTCATCAAGGATTTGTGAAATACTATAGAATAGTTAAACCGTTAATATATATATTATTAAAATATTCGTTTATGTAGTTCATTATAGGTCTCTAGCTATCAGAATAAATGTGTGGAGGATTCTTCAACAACTGTTAAAATATTTCCTTTATTTTTCTATCAACTGGAACCAGTCAAATCCTTTTTGACCAAAAGCTATTTTCTTTATCGAATTTAAGATACTTCCTAAATTTTGAATCTTAATCATACAGTTAACCACCCACCTGGTATAGTGGTTAGTGACGCTGACTGCGGTGCCGTAGGGATTGGGTTCGAATCCTCGAGAAGGCATGGATGTTTGTGTTGTAATCTTTCCTTTGTGTTGTAAGCCCCCGCGTGAAATACATTGTGTGGTGCACGGGGTTTCTAAATGTTCTCAATAAAAAAATAATCATACAGTTATAATATTTTAATCTCTAATTTGATTAAAATTATTCCTACAGAGTTAGTTCAAATCTTTCAATTTCTATTTTCGAATTGCACACTTGTAATCAATCATCACTGGATGAACTTCAATAATCTGTGGAATTGTTAACGCTTGAAAGTCTTAAAACAAAAATCATATAATCTTAAGTATAGATTCACAAGATGTTTTGGAATGAACCAAAGGAAAATTTTTGACGAAACTTGCAATGCATCAAGTTCATCAAGTGTTTTCATCAAATATCTCAAGTGTGTTTCCCTCAAAAAGTTCATTTGGGGAGAATTTTTTCAAAAGTTTACAGTAACCCTATTGTAATTCCCACAATAGCAATATTGTGTGTTCCGATGTAATTTAATTATAAACATTTCAATTTCTTTTACAGCATGCATATTCATGTATTTTGTTTTCCTATTAGTATCTGTCACAGATGTGAAGAAATACACTTTTACTAAATTTTGTATTTTGTGGATAATATGAGACACTTTCTTTTTCAAGAACATTGAATCTATTTCAGTAACCACTTTGTCTTTTTAAAAACATATTTGCAATACATTAAAAACAAACTTAAAAATCGAAAGTCAAATTAAAATTTCTTTTTCTTTGAATTAGAAGAAATGTTTTTTATGAATTAAAAAAAAAATACAATGAAAATCGTTTAACACAAAACTGAAGGGACTGACATATTTTTTCGTGTTAAAGGAATTGAAAAATAAGAAATATATTCAATAAAGTTAAGTTTATTAGAGTACATTTTATATTTTCATAGATAGTTTTTTGCAAGTATTTTAAAAAATGATGAAACAAAAACGCTCACACACAAGAACTTAATGAAATTTAATGCAAAATTTTCATGTTTTTTGAAAAACAAAACATTTACTGAGTTTTTGGAAATTAATCTGACATTTTTCTTTGCATTGTCTTTCTTAGCATCAAATTGTCCACATATTGTTCAATGTCTTCTCTCCTTTTTGTTATTCATTTCACCATTGGAATGTGCGCTTAAGTTTTTTATAACATTCTTCATTTCAGATGATTTGGGAACAGGAGTTGCATTATTCATTTCATTTTGGTCGTTGGAATCTGCCTCAGTAATATTTCTTGAGTTTTTAACAAACTCCAAAATGACTTTGTCAGCCATGATTGGGGCTGTACACACATTTTATACAGTAGGACAATCCAATAAAACAGAAACTTTCTCAAACATTTTATTAAGTTATCATTTCCATAAGCGGAGTTTTCTCGAGGGTATTTCAAAGGGTATTATTATCAATTCCGAGGGTATTTCAAAGCTACGCTAAGCCTCCTTTCTACGAAACATGTGCAAACTATCTCTTTCACTTCATACTCCTCTTAAATATCACCTGCGGGGCTGGTATTTTCCGTATTTTGTTCATACCCAGAAGGAAAATCTTTTCGCGTTGAGCAATTTTCGTTTCGTGTTAAGAGAAAAAATGCGTAAAAATACATAACAGTTTGTCAAAACCGTTGTTTTATTTCGTGTTAACCGTATTTCGTCTTAGGCGTTTTCGCGTTAAACGCATTTTTCTGTATTTACTATATCGTTTTAAGAATGTATCCTTTAAGAATGCATCATGCATGAAATTCCAATGATGTATGTATAATCTGTTTAAAAGCATTAAATGAATCTTGAATTCGAAACTCATTTGTGAAGAACACTAAAAGTAATACATAAATAAATGAAAATTATGAAATTCGTTTCGCACCTAACAAGTTATAATTTCTGAAATTTTATATCCTTACAATGCTCACTGTGGAGAAAGTTTTTTAAATATATTTTTGTTTATTTATCTTATATATAGTTTTGTAAATATTTTCTTTGAAATTTATGTGATACCAAAAATGTTCTTTGCCCTTTCTTGAAAGTGCATAAACAAGGTGTGAAATAAAAAAAGAGACTGAGTGAGTAGCTTGAAAAAAAAGGAGTTGACAACAACTGTTTTGGTGACGTCATCTCACTCACCTCCTCTATCCATGAGGCCAGTTTCGCCAGAATCGATTACATCAGTTGGGAATACTGGATTGAGTGAACACGGGCAACTGCATTCTGCCGGAATCAACATCGAGTTTCTTGTGAAACTTAAGAAATCAGCCACGAAAACATTTTAAATATTAACCGAGGCTTATGGAGATGAGACTTTATCCCGTGCGCATGCGTTTAAATGGTGTAAGAGGCTTTCAGGGGGGAGAAACAGTGGAAGCTGATGAACCTGCTAGGCACCGAAGATCAGCGATTACAGAACGAAACATAGCCAAAACTCATGATATGAGTGGGTTCCCACAAACATCAGTGGCCAGACTGTTAGTCAATACTACTACATGGAAATACTAAAAAGACTTCGTGAAAAAATTTGGGGGAAAAAATGGGCCGGAATTGGGGAGTGATGGATGGCTGTTGCACCAAGACAATGCATTCGCTCTTATGACCCTATCTGTTAAGCAGTTTCTGACCAGCAGAAACATTTCTATGATGGGACATCCTCCTTATTCACCTGATTTTACCTCATGCGATTTTTTTTTATTTCCTACAGTTAAATCTTGCTTAAAGGGAACCCATTTTACTCCAGTTGAAGAGGTTCAAGAAAAAATAGAGAATCTCTAGAAGGCCCTTCCAAAAACCTCGTTCCAGAACTGTTTCCAGCTATGGCAACACCGAATGCAGAAGTGAGTGAATGCTGAGTGAGTGAGTGATTGTTGGGTTTAATGGAGCAAGAGCCAAATATGGCTAAGCTGCACCAAACATTCGTTAAAATATTAAAAACGTTATAAAATATCTAAAAATACCGACAAGAACACTGTTCAGAAGTACAAGCTAAAATCACAAATAAAAACTGAATTCATCATATAAAAGAACATTAATTTTCGTGGGGGTCTAACCCTCCCACCAAGTCAGACAAGGATAAATCAGAAAAATGCAAAAATAAAATTCGAAATAATATATTTAATATGGATTTAAAATTGTTAATCAGCCATCTGCAAGTAATTCAGATTGTAAAAGAAAAAACAGCTATTTTCTGCCGTTTCGATATCGTGTAGGTGTAATTATTGCGCGAATATGTTATATTGTAGGGAATTTTGGTAAAACTAATTTCTCGTCCTCATTATATATTCAATCATTTCTTCATCTGACGTATCTGGTTGAGGTGTACTTTTCTGCGGTTTGTGCGGTGCCATTTTTATTTCTATTTTTGCATCGTTTATTTTTTTTTAATAATTTTTTTTCTTGTCCGAGATTTTGAATTTTGTTTTTAATCCTGTGTTGTAGATGTAGAAGGAGGTTGAGTAGAGGAGATGGATGTGGAAGCGGGTGTGATTGAGGATTTAATGGAGGTGAACATGTTATTGGTGGTGGAAAGAACGGCGTTAGACATAGGGATAGGTGGCTGAGGCTCTGACACAGTAGCTGCTATTGAAGATGTAGATGGCAAGAGATATGCTTGGGTTGAAGATGATGTGGAAACAACAGGAACAGATATAGATACATTTGGTTTCGAGAGAGATGAAAGTGGTTGAAGTAAATTTAAAGGTGGACATACTATTTTCGTTATATTTTCATCTGTCTGTGTATAACTGTTTATAGGTGAGGGTTTTGCAGCCTGGGCGTATGTTTGTGATATTTGTGGAATTTCGGGCTTCTCGATAAGATATATTATTATTTGTTTTGATCTCCTGAATTTGTTTTCGGATTTTCCATTTGGGGCAGAGTTTTGAATCAGCGGGGAATGGGGTTGAGAACAGTTTAAACATTTAGGCTCTAGAGAGCAATCTGTAAAAGAATGCCCTACAGATGCGCACCTAGAGCACGTTAGTTGGCCGCGGCAGGAAATTTGTGAATGTCCGAACCTCTGGCACTTGAAATAGCGCAGAGGATTTGGAATGTACGGGCGAATTTTACAGTTAAGATAACCGGCTTTAATTGTTGTTGGTAGTTTTGGACTATTGAAAGTTAAAATTAGGTGTTTGGTTGGAATAATATTTGCATCTTTTTTTACTGTGATTCTTCTGAACTGAATAACACCCTGATCAGAGAATCCATCGAGGATTTCTGCTTCAGGGGTGGTCATTAGGTCAGTTTCAGAAATGACACCTCGACAGGAATTTAAGGATTTGTGGGGACTGACTGTTAAAGAGAAATATAAAAATGCTTTCGCTAACAAAAAAGATTTGGTTTGCAATGAGGATGTAGTTTCTATTAATAAGTCACCAGAACGTATATACTTTTCGAACAGATTTCGGATCTCCACCTATTCCATTAAGAGCCTTTTGTATGGCAAAGGGAGATTTGCGGGACATTTTATCGTTTGGCAGGGATAAAATTAAGAATCGAGAATGTTTATAAATTTCCTCAAGGTTTTGGTTGGGTAAAACAAGGCCTTTACCCGGGCACTGCAGCATTGGATCCAAAACGTGAAGAAACAATTCGTCCTGGCGTGCCTCCACCCACCACGGAGTCCAACAAGGGAGGCAGTGTGCCGGTCATCTGGCAAAAACCAGGCACGGCGCTTACCTGGAGTACACCCAGAATATAGTGCTACAGCATCAGGGCGAGGATCCAAAGGGTAAACCCGCCACCCCTTATCTGCAGCACTAACCCTACAGCAATGTCTCTCCGGAGACACCGGAGAGAGGAATCACCGGCCGATTGACAGGAGCGGGCTCACTACTGCCACCCGTCTACAGCGAAGCGAGGGCCAAAGGGAACGCAAAGGTATCCCCAGGACACCATTTTCCTCCTTACGGGACGCCGCACACGGCAAACACGCGGGTCGGAAAACCAACGGTGTTAGTCAAAAAACAAAACAAAAAAGGATCAAAATCAAAATATTTAAAGAAAATGAAGGGGAAAATATAATTTAACACAATACAAAATGTGAACAAAAATATGTTAATAATAATTAATTGTAAATTTTCTAATAAGAAAAAATTAATATTATTTTAAGTATGTTTGTTTGAAAATGTTTATCTGTGGTCTAGACGGGAAAGGAAATAAAGATGAATAGAATGACAAGAGAGTCGAAAATAGAGAAGGATCACTAGGGTACCTCAGGGTCGTGAATCCCGTGTTTACCAAAGGTAGTAAACCCCTTGGGAAAAGGAAAAGATCACTAGGGTACCTCGGGATTGTGACACCCGTACTCACCTAAAGAAGATGAGCCCTCCTGAGGGGGTGGGAATGCTGAAGGGAAAGTACTTTGAAGGTGATACTTTTAAGTATAATTGATTCTGAAAGTACAACGATTTTATGACCATTTTGTCTTACACCTTGTATTACACATATAACGAACTTTTTTATGAATACATCAAATATCTCTTATGCCTGATTGGGTTATCAAAATTCTAAATTTCTTCATAATTTCATTCACTTTTACACAACCTAACAGAAATTTCAATCAGAAAAATTAGAAAATTCAGGGAATTTCGTAAAATTATATTCTTGTTTCAATTACAAATTTTTTTAATTTTCAGAATTATGCAACTGATAGTACAAAAACTCTTGTTTTTTGATGCTTGAATTCTGTATTTTGGAGCAACCGAGAAAAGGCTTGCGAATTTCATTTGTCGGAAATACCTTGAAATAGTTCGAGAAATTCGCAATTTTTTCTAATTAAAACTCATTGCATGAACGTACACTCTGATGGAATTACAAATAAAAATATTTATTAAAGGTCATTTTTTTCTTTATTGTCTTTATCTCAGAGTCAATTTCAGTTTCTATATTTCAGGGTATAGAGTGAATTTCTATTTTTTAATTTGAAGTTAAAAAAATGTAGGAAAGTCATTTTTTTTAAGTTAATTGAATGGGTATTAGTCTTCGAATTATGTAAAATGTTGAACGACTAAAGCCTAAACTTTGTGCAATATATTGCAATTATTACACGATGTTAACGTATATTAAAACTCGTGTAATATTCTATATTGTATATGGATTAGAGCCGCAGCATTTTTGGTTATATCAAACATTTTAGTACCTTTCATGAATGATTAATAATTTTTTTAATTTAAATTCTGGGCTTTACATGTACGACCATGGTAATCTAGTAGTCGTCACAAACTCGCGACCGACATTGTCGATTAGCGGATTCCATTCCTGATGCCACTTAAGACCCATCGGCTCACGGTGGATCACTTTGGCATGGTGTGGAAGTTAGGAGAGTGGGATACCAGCTCAGGTGTCGTTCTCGTCACTAGACCACGGCTGAAAATTTTGAAGATCGTCGTCAGTTGCTTCAAAGTGCGACGTTAATAAACAATACTCATTCACTCACTGTGAGCTTTACACAGATAATCTAACTTTTTTGTGTGAAAATTTTAGATTATATATTTATATGTATATATAGGGAAAGAGTGAGGGAATATTAAAGTCGCACTATTCAGCAACGGAGCTCGTAATTTTGAACCAAGGTCAAGTGACGAGGACGACACCTGAACTAGCACCCCTCTCCTAGCTACCACACCAACGAGAGAATGTTTGAGCTCTCGATAAGTTTAACGTGCATCACTCCCCTACTCGGCAGGTCTTCAGTGGTACTGGGCTTGAATTCATGACACGCCAGCCACGAGTCCGTTACCTTGACCACTTGGCTGGCCCGATAGAGAGGGATTGAGTTAAAGTATAAAATGTAGTTCTTATCTATAGTAAAATATATGTTCTTTTTCTGTAGTTTTTATCTTTTACTTGCATATAAATATTGTGGTACAACACACACAAAAAATATCAGCAAACTATCAAAATATATTTTATTCTAAGGTATCCAACTACCCTAAAATTGTGAATTTTGCCAAAAATTGACAAATTTTTTATGACATTATTTCATATGCCATCTTATTAGCTTTACAAAAATAACAAGTTTATCAATTTCCGTTCACTAGAACAAAAACTACAAGTGTTTCAGTAAAAGCATATGCCCATTATACTTTAAGCCAGATGTCATACTTTAAAACGCGTTTACTCGAAATGTGATTTTTTGAAAATAATCAAACGGGGTCAGCGATTGCTAAAAATCTTTTGAACATAATTAACTGAAATTTTTTTTGTGTGAGTTCTGTATAATAGTAGAAGTGTTTTGACCTTCAGATTTATTAATCACTGTTTTATTACAAAATTTACAGTCCCTTATGTGAATATAATCACTGTTTTTTTAAGTAATTTCATATAGTAACTGAGATAAAGTGCTCTAGTTTTTTGTAAAAATTAAAATATCTCTTATCCTGAAGGTCATTTCGATAATGAATAACATAGCAACACATCATAATTCAAAATTTGTTCATAAACCTTTGGTACAGAATGGGCTGCGTTTATGTTATTTTTTGTCGATTTTTACCCATTTTCCCCCACATTTTAGTAATAATAATTTCTTTTTCTCTTCTTAATTTTAGCATATTCTTCTTTAAATGTACTAAAAAAATCTAAAAACAACAAAAAAATCCACATATTTCCATTTTTTTTAAAAAAAAGTTGTCGCAACCAGTCGGATACCTTAACATTATTAACATAGAATAATTATCTACAAAGGATCCGTCACTTTTTGATTGATTCATTCATTATCAACGTCTCTATAATCCATTGCTGCATTTTTATAAAGAGACGCATTATAATTAAAGCAATTATAATGCAATAATGTTACAAATATTTTATAGAATAAGATATACATATTAATTAACTTAACTAGTTTCGTAATTAACGTCTCTTATTGCCGTACTTCCTTACGTATTTATTTTCTCATTATTCTCCACCCCTATTATAAATATGCATGTTAAATGTAACCTTAGTCAGGACTGGTGTTTTTCAGGAAACTGTGAAAAATAGGAAAACAATTGATTGCACTTTAGTTTGTCAGAAATTTTTATGAATCATTATGGTGCAAGACTTGTGATAAAACTTTGAATCACACTCTCTGACTCACTCATAGGATGAAGAAGGCTATTTTAGGAACTAATCGATATCTTTGCGGCACGTGGCAAGAAAGTGGTGCGACAACAAATTTCACAAAAGGAAATTATGCTTCCCATGCAAATGTATTCACGTTTTACCGCAACACGCTGAAAGAGTCCTGGTCTTTACCTTCCATAATGAGTTTGATTTTTTATGAGGCTTGTGAATCGCTTAAAAATGTTTTGTGTTTAAATTAAAACATATCAAAAGAAAGTTTATTTCTTTTTTATGTAAATATGTTCGTATAAGTTTTATTAATATAAAATTAAGGTATCCGACTACCTTAAAATTGCAAATTTTGCCAAAAATTGACAATTTTTTTTTAATGATTTTATTTTATAGACCATCTTTTTAGCTTTATAAAAATACTAAGTATATTGATTTACGTTCACTAGAACAAAAACTACAAGTGTTTTAGCAAAAGCAGATGTCATTACTTTAAGCAAGATGTCATACTTTAAAACGCGTTTTACTCAAAATGTGTGTGTGTGGTTTATTTATTATTTTTTTTTGAAAATACTCGAACGGGGAGATTTCTAAAAGAAGTTTTCAAAATAACTGAAATTTTTTGTGTATATAATAGAAATGTTTTAACCTTTAGATTTATCAATCACTGTTTTATGACATGATTTACAATCTCTTATGTGAATGTAATCACGATTTTTTTAAGCAATTTCATGCAATAACAAAGATAGAATGCTCTAGTTTTTGAAAAAATTAAAATATCTCTTATATATCCTGAAAGTCATTTCAAAAATGACTAACATGAAACACATTAGAAATGAAAAAATGAAAATTTGTTTATAAACTTTTGGTCCAGAATGGGCCCCATCTGTTATTTTTTGTAAATTTTGACCTATTTTTTCCCCATTTTAGAGACACTTTATTTTTATCTTCTTTATATTCGTATATTTTTCTTAAAATATACTAAAACAAATCTAAAATCCACAAAAAAAAAAACAAAAAAAATCCCCATATTTCCATTTTTTTTATAAAAAGTTGTAGCAAGTAGTCGGATACCTTAATTAACAAGAGTCTTTTTAATTGTAGCAATACTTCGTGCTTTTATACCATTTTTTTCCAGCAATTATTTATAAATTTGAATGTTTGTATATTTGTTTAGGACGTATACAAATCCACATCGTTGATCATATCGATCCAAAATTTTGCAAGGAACTTCACAGATGTTTCAAAGAAACTGTAAACGTATTTTCGCCGGTTAAATTTTTTCAGATTTATTTTTAGTGACTCTAAGACATTCTTGCTTATAAAAGAGAGTTTGTGCATGTGCAATGTCGCCAAATATTATGATATGCAGCCAATAGTGGAAAACCATTCCTGTTCGTGTTCAGAAAACGATTTCTGCATTTGGCGACATCTTTTGATTTGGCAATATTTTAGAGTGAGGTTTGCAGAAATCGACGACTAGCAGAGGCTTGAGGGGGTGATATGTATAAGAACTCCCCTTTTGAAAAATTTTCGACCTACTGACTTGAAATTAGGCAAGCATGAATCTTTTGTTGAATAGATATCTTCCATGAACGAGTTTTGCTGAGATCGACTTCCAAGGGGTGGGGTGCGGGGATGTTATGGATTTTAAATTTGGTAAGCATTTTCATATGAGCAGGTTTTGCCGAAATCGGCACCATGAGGTGGGGTTGCGATGGCGTAAAAGACAAATATATACCGTTTTAAAAATTCAAGCCCTGTTCTTTTAAAATCAAGAGGTGAGGACTATAAAAATGCTTTTGAATGCAATAGAAAACTAATTACTAAGAGAATTAATGACTAAGTGTATCTAAAAAGAGCCTATGCTGACGATATAGTCATAATCGCAAGAACAAAAAGTGCCTTAATGGAAGCATTCAGCGCTCTCAAAGCATCTGCTGAAAGAATGCATCTTAATATTAATGCATATAAAACTAAATACATGCCTGTGACAAAAGCAGTGAGCCCTGTGGCCCTTCAAGTTGGAAATCTTAAAGTCGAACTGGTTGACAGTTTTACATAACTGGGTTCCAATGTTAACTCTTGTAATGACATAGGCTTTGAACTAAAACGAAGAATTCTTGCTGCTAATCGCTGCCTTTATGGCCTTGGAACTTTTTTAAAATCGAAATTGATAAAAAGATCTACAAAAATTATTTTCTATAAAACTATTATAAGACCTGTTCTCACCTATGGATGTGAAACCTGGACTTTAACAAAGACCCAGACAAATCAACTTGTTATTTTTGAAAGGAAAGTCCTGAGGAAGATCTTTGGGGCTGTGAATGATAACGGAATTTGGAGACACAGGTACAACTTTGAACTCAACAGACTCTTTAAGGAAGCCGACATGGTCAACTACATCAAAATATGCCGCTTGAGATTCGCGGGACATGTCTGTCAAATGGATCCCTCATCTATGACATCAAGAATCTTTAATAATAAACCCATCTCGAACAGACCCAGAGGGAGACCCAAGCTGAGATGGACTGATTGTGTGGAAGAAGATTTTAAAGTGCTGAAAGTGACCAATTGGAGAACTGTCGCCTCCCGGAGGACAAGATGGAGGGATGTTCTGAGGAAAGCCTTGGCCCACCCCGGGCTGTCGTGCTAAAGAAGAAGAAGAAGTATCTAAAAAGTTGTACATTATCATGATTTACTATCGAAATGGATGGGTAGCGGCTGTATGAATATAAACATACGGAACTAATTACATTTGAATTTTAGCAGTAAAGGTGCTATTTCATAGTCCATCAATAGAACATGTGCTCATGCACCCTAGCGTCCAAGGTCAGGAATGCTGAGATGGGTACAGTAGACCTTGGCCCTCATGGGCTGTTGCGCTACTGAGTTTAATTTATAGTTACTTAGCAAATATGAATACCTCTATTGATTGAATGTGGATAATATTCAGAAATGCAACTTCAAACAGTTTGACACAATAAGAATGATGATCTATCATTATATCCAACTTAAAGATAAACGTGTTGCGCTTATACGCTAAAAAGGAAACAAATCTCATTTTTATATAAACAGGGTTTTTTTGTGAATTAAAAATATACGTTTTTTATATGATTCTCACAAACAGTTTTTAAACATAATGCATTCAAAATATCTTTGGTATGCTGTGCACTGTAAGATCCCGTTGGTCTGGTGTGGTAGTTAGGAATGGGGGTGCCAGCTCAGGAGTCATCTTCGTCACTTGACCATGGTTCAACATTACGAGGTCCGTCACCAAAAGCTCTAGTATTGCTGAACAGTGCGACGTTAATATTCACTCACTCACTCGCACTGTAAGATTCTTTTTAAATATTCAAAAACATTCTTTTCTTTGGAAGAACCATATACGAAAACTAGTCGTTAGTCGCCCGCTTCGTTGCGTATTTTATGATGTTGTATGAATATATACTGTTTATGTATTTGTATATATAAATTATTGATATCTAAGTCCTAGCATTAAGAATTTGATTGTAATGAAAAATATTCTTATTACTCTCTCGCATCTTGATTTAAAAAAGACAAAACTTCTAAATAATAATTTCTAATAATTTTTAAACGTGAAGTACAATGATCGTTTACACTCTCGTAACCTCCCCCTCCCCTCCCTCGAAGTGGATTTCCACAAAACTTCTGTTTAGTGGATCTCTACTCAATAAAATAGACATGCTTGCCAAATTTCAAGTCTAAATCTAGTAGTTCAAAAACATATTTTTTTATCAATAAGCTTCATTAATAACCTTTAAGAATCTATTTATTTATCTATAACGCCCTTTAAGCCCTAGCTACAACTCTTGGGGGTCGATTTTGGCAAAAAACAACATTAATGCGTTTGACGTTCAATTTTTCGCCAGCAAATTGTAATAAATACAAAAATTCAGTCAAAAAAATTTTGCAATTATTAATACGAGAATAAATTATTAATACAATATTATTGATTTCCACCTGAAGAAAATAATTGGAAATATGTTTTATTTAACCCCACAATTATGCCACCAAAGCGAAGTGCCATTGGTCTATCTACAAATCAAGCAAAAAGGAGAAGAGAAGAACGATCTTCGGAAACAAGTGAGCAGAGACAAGCTAGGCAAGAAAGAGATCGAGATCACACTGCCTTGCTCGATTATTAGAAACGAGTGAACAGAGGCAAGCAAGGCAGCAAAGGAATCGAATTCACAGGACACAGACAAGACGAACGATACATACTGATTTGAAAATTTATGTGGTTTCAATTACAATCCCCTTTGCAATTACAGTATTCATATATGTATAATTATTATAAAAATGGATAAAAAGTGTACGTATTGTGGTGCTCAAAAATTTAAAAATGAAACACCAGGTATGTGCTGTGCAGGTGGAAAAATAAAGTTACTAGACTTGCGTTCACCACCTGAACCATTATTAACTTTAGTATCAGGTAAAACAAGTCAATATCAAAAAAAATTTTGAAAAATATACGCAAGTATAATGCATGCTTCCAAATGACATCGTTCGGAGCAATGAATATCCTTAGCGCAAATTATATGCCAACATTTAAAGTACAAGGGCAAATTTATCACCATGCTGGATCACTACTACCCTTGCCAAATGCTGATCAAAAATATATTCAGATATATTTTATGGGAAATACTGGCGAAAACAAATCAACAGACGGTGTCAACTGAATATGAGTACCAAACGAGAGATTGTCGCTGAATTACAAAATTTGTTGGAACAACATAATGAATTAATTAAGTTATTTAAAACCGCCATTGAACAAATGCCATCTGACGATTACAAAGTAATAATAAAGGCAGATAAAACACCTATTGGTCAACATCGAAGATAATTCAACGCACCAACGATCGATGAAGTGGCAATTGTCATAGATTGTGAAGAATAATAATATAATTCTTCATCGTAGAAATGGTGACGTCTAGCAAGTATCAGAAACTCATCGTTCATATGATGCATTACAATATCCTATTCTATTTTGGCAAGAGGAGGATGGATATCATTTTAATATTAATATGAGAAATCCGACAACTAATGTGGACATTAATTAAAAGGTCAGTGCTATGAATTATTATGCATATCGAACGATGATTCGTGAGAATGCTGATAATCATATATTGAAATGTAGACAATTATTTCACCAAAACATTGTTGACATGTTTGCAAAAATAGAAAGTGAAAGACTCTTCTACATACGACTAAATCAAGTCAAATTGCGTTCTGAAGAGTACATCCATTTACGTGATGCAGTTGTAAACGATGGCAATCTTAGTGAATTGGGAAAAAGGGTCATTTTACCATCCACATTTACAGGCAGCCCAAAACACGTGCATGAGTATGCACAAGATGCAATGACGTATGTTCGTGCATATGGTCGTCCAGATTTTTTCATTACATTTACATGCAACCCAGCATGGGATGAAATAAAGGAGCTTTTATTAACTGGACAATCCCCATCAGATCGTCATGATATTTCTGCACGAGTATTTAAACAAAAATTAGAATCTTTAATAGATTTTATTGAGAAACACCATGTATTTGGAGAGATGCGCTGTTGGATGTATTCCACTGAATGACAAAAAAGAGGTTTACCACATGCGCATATTTTAATATGGATGATGGAAAAGATAACACCAAACAGAATTGATGAAATCATCTCAGCAGAAATACCAGGCACTGAAATTAATAAAGACTTGCACGATATTGTTGGATATCCACTCTATCGACGACGATCTACCAAAGATGGTTGAAAATCCATTACACTAAAAATACTCACTAATACTATTAACGTTGATAATCGTTGGGTAGTACCATATTCTCCATTACTACTAAAAACGTATAACGCACACATAAATGTTGAGTACTGCAATTCAGTAAAGGCTATAAAATATATTTGCAAATATGTAAACAAAGGAAGCGATATGGCAGTGTTTGGAGTGGAAATACAACTGCATCTAACGAGGAAGTCACCCAATATCAACTGGGAAGCTACATAAGTAGCAATGAGGCTGTATGGCGTATTTTATCATTTTCCATTCATGAGCGATATCCAACAGTTGTTCATTTAGCAGTACATCTTGAAAATGGACAGCGTGTGTATTTTACATCAGAAAATGTACGTGCAAGAGAGAGCAATGTCACCACTGCTAACAACATTAATTGAATTTTTCACATTATGTAGAAATAATACCTTTGCAAGGGCACTACTGTACTCTGAAGTACCAACTTATTTTACGTGGAATACATCAACAAGAACATTTCAGCGTCGTAAACAAGGTAGAGCAGTACAAGGACACCAAAATTTATATTCCACAGATGCATTGGGTCGTCTGTATACTGTACATCCAAATAACGCAGAATGCTTTTACGTAAGATTATTATTAATCAATGTTCGTGGACCAACGTCTTTCCAAGAATTAAAAACAGTCAATGGCCATGTGTGTGCTATGTTTCGTGAGGCTTGCCAGAAATGAAATCTCTTAGAAAACGATGCTCATTGGGATATTTCACTTGCTGATGCTTCTAATTCAGCTCAACCACAGCAGATACGTACACTATTTTCCATCATACTAACTACATGTTTTCCGGCTAATCGAAAGGATTTTTGGGGAAAATATAAAGACTATATGAGTGAAGACATTTTACATCGCATACATAGAATAAATGCTAACCCAACATTTAATTTACATCTAATATATACAGTGAAGCATTGATTTTAATTGAGGATGTATATTTGACAATAACCAACAAATCCCTGACAGAATTGGGAATGATTGCTCCAAATAGATATAGTAATGACATTTTTGATCGTGACATACAACGAGAAACGCCCTTCGACGTTAATGAATTACAAACATTTGTTCGAAATTTCTGCCGAAATTGGTATTGGAACAACGAACAGCATATGATACAATTATAAATGCAATATCTAACAAGAGTTGTGGTTTATATTTCTTAGATGCACCTGGAGACACTGGCAAAACTTTTCTTATTTCAATTATCCTGGCAACTATAAGATCACAAAATAATATTGCACTAGCAATTGCACCATCTGGAATTGCAACAACTCTTTTGGACAGTAGGGTGAACAGCACATTCAGCATTGAAATTGCCATTAAATATGCAGGTAATTGAAACTCCAACATGTAATATTAGCAAATATTCTGGGATGGGAAAAGTACTAAGATCGTGTCAGCTTATAATATGGTATGAATGCACCATGACATACAAGCAATCATTGGAAGCACTCAATGGCACATTAAAAGATTTGAGAGGAAATGAGCAGCTCTTTGGTCGTGCCCTCATTTTACTAGCTGGTGATTTTTGATAAACTCTACCAGTTACACCACGTTCAACACCTGCAGATGAATTGAATGCATGTCTCAAATCATCGGTGCTATGGCGGTATGTGAAGAAAATATCTTTAAAGACCAATATGCGTGTTCAGTTACAACAAGATGAATCTTCTGAACGATTTTCAAAACAATGGTTAGATATTGGGAATCGTAAAATGGAAATGGACGAATCCACACACTCTCTGTATTACAATACCAGAAAACTTTTGTCACATTGTAAAATCCACTGATGAATTGATTGCGAAAGTTTTTCCAAATTTATCGCAGAATTATAAAAATAATCAATCAGTTAGTGAGCGTGCTATATTGGCAGCCAAAAACATTGATGTGAATTTAATAAACTGCACAATTCAAAATGAAATACCTGATGAAGAAGCAACATATAAATCCATAGATACTGTTGTCAATCACGATGAATCAGTTAATTATCCAATAGAGTTTTTAAATCCATTAGATTTACCAGGAATACAACCGCATACTTTATCTTTGAAAATTGGTTCACCCCAAGCATCCTTCTACGAAATATAAATCCACCACGACTATGCAATGGGACTAGGCTATCGGTAAAAAAATTAATGAATATCATAATTGAGGCAACCATTTTAAATGGAAAACACCAAGGGGAACATGTACTACTACCATACATTCTCATGATACCAACGGATACTCCATTTGAATTCAAACGTCTACAGTTTCCTGTACGACTAGCCTTTGCAATGACCGTTAACAAAGCACAGGGACAATCATTGCGAGTATGTGGATCAAATTTGATAAATCCATGCTTTTCACATGGACAGCTGTACGCTGGGTGTTCACGAGTTGGAAAACCATCAAATTTATTTGTTCTTGCACCAGATCGAAAAACAACAAAAGTTGTATATTTACAAGCACTACTAAGATAAAGTTCACCATCAATCATCAAATATCATTCATTTCATGATGATATTTAATAATTACAAAATTATTGTTCAATTGAAATTCATTTGCACTATTGTTTAATATCACAAGTGAAGAAGCATGTTTATTCTACCATCAACTATGTATATCTATGTTTTATACATATGCTATATTCAAATGACATATATATATGTAAAGATAAATTTATTGTTATTTTTCATTTTGATGTATTGTATACATTTGATCATTAATGAATTATGTTTGAGGTATCAAAACTGCCTTTTTGTTCAAACACAGCAACGTGTGAACGGGTACAGCTAGTTATTCTATAAAGAAGAAATTAGTTGTAATAAAGCAAATCAAGATGCTTCCTGGATCCCGGTATTTAATTATTTTGTCCAGGCTTAGGAGTGACCCAAAGGGTTAAATATGTTTTAAACTACCAATTTACTTTTCTTCTTTCTATATTATTAGGAAAAGGTATGAATTACTTCTTAAAATAATAAGAGAGAAATATAAACAAGTGAATATATATACGCACACATATATACATGTAGTGTAATAAAATATACTTTCAAAACTCAACCTAAAAAATTATCTCTACAAGATTTTGCTTCAATTAAATTTTAAAGATAATTGCTTACAACAAAATAAATAATGATTTGGAAGAAAAACTTGTCCTGTTACTGAGAAAGAATTGTCGTGTCTTTAAAAGCAAACTGAAAAATGTCAGAAATTCAATTTTGAAAATTGCTTAAAGCAAAATAAAGAAAGAATAAATAACCTCTAAGCATAGTTTAAAGATTCAAATCGATTGTGTTTTGCACGTAACTTGCGCATTAACGTCAAAAATTTAGATAAACGAAAAATTGTAATTACATTAATGTCTCATTTACTGATGAAGTTAGAAGAGAAAAAAAATTGTTTATAGAATTGGTAATCCGTTTAACGAGTTAATTTTCATTCATTAGATTCTTCAAATTTTTAAAATAAACGTTAAGTAAAAAAGAGCATTAATGATATCGCTGACGTAATAAATTTTAAAGAAAATAATAAGAATTTTTACGGGGTTGAAATGACATAAAAAAATTCCATTCTACTCTCGGAAAAGATAATGGGTTTTAACACTTGCAAAAAAATTTTCTTTCTAAGATTTGTTCAGTTTGAATTTTTAAATTTCATTTGGAATAATTTGTCTTTATCGGTGTAATAATTTCCTAAGGCTTAATATTTTTAGCACAAATATTGTTTAAGTACATTTATTTTTGTTCTTTTTTTTTTACATAAGGGTTATTTTTGTAAGGTATGAGGATATTACAATTAATAATTTTTTATATTTTCAAATGTTTAATGATTTTATTGAAAAACGAGTAATAGCTTATTTCTATAATTAGTCTTTAATTCTTTTAAAAAAAATTCTTTTTTTAATGTAAAATCTTTTTAATTTAATTCATTTCTTTTCCCCTTCTAACTTATGACATGTTTTTCCATGGGGACTGCATTTTAACAGCTTAACCTTTGCGGTCACGGCAAGTCCCCAAATGTGAAAGCCATTTCATGGCGGCTCCATCTAGTAGCGGCCTTGCTACCAAATTTGGACGTTTGAACTAATTTTTCAATTTCTACTTAGCTCTCACTCTCTCCATATATATATATTTATTATATATATATATTTTATTGTTCTAGTTTTTAATCGTTAATAAAATACTTTCTATTCATCCAATCAAGTTCAAGTAATTTTTTTAAGCTTCTAGTGGATCACTGGATGTTAATACATTTTTTTCAAATATTAATACATTAATTAAATTTAATTAATTAAACTAATTACCGATTTTCGACGCCAACTTAGATTCGTCTCCATTGTTGTAACAACGTAACTGTTAAAACAATGACAAAAGTTGGCGTCGAAAACCGGTTTCTCAGCCAAACTAGCCATACCGGGTGTGCATTATTACAACAATGTAGACAAATCATTCTCTTTTTTCAATATTCCTATCATTTCACTCTCTCTCTATATATATATGTATCTTGTTCAAATTTTCAATTGTTGTAAAATACTTTCTATTCATCCATTCAAAGTAGGAATTGGAATAAAAAAAAAAATATTTTTTTTATTATTATTTGTTAGTTCAAGCTTTCGTCGGATGCCAAATATTGCCGTGAGTACTAGAATCAAATAGGTACTCGGGGATCTTTTACATGCCACGTAATCATATGACATATACGTGCCTACGATCTTCACATCCTGAAAATCCATCGATTTCAGCCGGGTCGAACCTGCAACCGAAGTATGCACGCTACTTCTAAGCTACCGGAGGCGACACTAACGACATGTAAATTTTGATGAAAACCAATTGAGAGAGAAAGAGACCAATATACCTCACATTTAATGAAGATGCGAATTTCGTAACCAATGATATTCAAATTTGGTCGGAGGTCCAGCAGTAATGCTGACCACTGAATGAAATTGGGTCTCACAATTTTTACTGGTTTTGAAGTAATCAGAGAGAAATACATGTCCAGGTATTGTCCTTAGCTTTGGACGATTGCTCAGTATTATGAAGTCATCCTTGTGTTTTTGATTGGGGAGATTCAATATTTTAATAAAATTTATATTACAAAACAATCGATGATTATTGGACTGTTTGTGTTATGGCATTTATAATTCTTCATCTTGGTCTGTGATATTCTGAACTTATCTTTTTAAAAGGACTTTTAGGTGCTGTTTGGTTAGCAAGGAGCGGGCGATATATTGTCAAATATTGTTATCAGACAAAATATCGGCAGCTGGAACCATTCTTCATTGCGTTCTAAACGGTTTTTTTGCAGAAATTCTGTGAAACTAGTAAAAATTAATAGTACGTATAGCTTTATTTAGAAATATTTTATGTGTCATCGCGGAAAGCGAATGTTTGGCGAAATTTGTGACAAGCGATTCGAAAAAGTACCCGGTTTTTTTAGAAGAGTACGTTCTAATTAACAGAACTCGAAAATAAAAGTTTGTTTTTGCATCATCACAAGATTTTTTCTTTTGCATTATTGCAACAATGTGGAACAAAAAGGATAAATAAACCAATTGACAGAAAAAAAGGGGGAATATTTTATAATGTTGGGAGGATTTCCCTAATTTTTATTGTTCCATTTTTTACAATTTTGTTCTTTTTTTTTTATCTATTTCTTCCAGGAGACGATATCCTTTCCTGGATTCCAAGGTTACGGAAAATTATTCATAAAAATGAAGCAAACAACACTTTCTTATTTTATACGTAAAACTCTCAGATATATCGAGATGTTAAATTAAAACAGAGATCTAATAGTTAAATATATATAGATTGTGCAGGATTTTATTTTAATGAGGCCAACTAGGATTAGAACTGATTAGCATTTTTGAATAAGTTCTTTAGTGTATATTTAGTGCAATGTATAAAATCACTGTTGTAAAGAAAAAAAATTATGTACTTTCAGAAGTTTTTTTTTTTTTTGACATTTTATTTTGTTAGAGTACTTTTCTCTATAAAAAGGCTTGGCACCTTTTAGTATCATATATTTTAATTTCATTTTTCAAAATTAAAATTTTTTATTTTTTGCTATTGTTTTGCCGTTCTAAAATTTTCGCATTTCCCATTTAAATGGATTATTTTCAATTACTACTATTAGCTCACACACTCTCTGTATTAATATATTTATCTCGTTCAAACTTTCAATCGTTGATAAAATACTTTCAATTCATCCCCAGTCAAGTTCAAATAAATTTTTTTAAACTTGTAGTGGATTACACTTGATGTTGATACAGTTTTTTCAAATATTAATTCATTAATTAAATTTTATTTTGGAAGTTATACTTCTTTTGGGACGTTCGGGAAAAAGGATGAGAGTATTTAATTTTAAATTTATTCTGCGTTATTTCCGTTGTAATTAGCTACAACAGATGGCATCAGTACGTTTTTCTAACAAAGTAGGAATTGATGTTAAATTCTTTTTTATATTACTTGCTTATGGTTTAATGACAATACAATTACTATTGCTAAAGATCACTGTTTTAAATCAGTTATGGGTTTCTATTGACTACTAATTCACAATTTTATGAAATCCATGGGTCATTACTGTTTAAAAAGTACAAGTGTTAATTATTATGTAAATAATTATTTAAAAAATCCATTTTAAATTAAAAAGAAATTGTTATAAAATATTTAAATTTGTTTTTGCCTGTTTAACAGAGTTAATAGAGAATGTGATATGAGTTAATAAGAAAAAACTGAGAAAATTTAAGAGTTAGTAGTAATTAATAATAAGCAATATATATATATATATATATATATATATATATATATGTAATTGTCGTACAACTCTTTTGTTTTGAAGAAAAGGAAAATGAATCAAAATTGGTTAAAAAGTTACAATGAGCTTGAAAACTGCTAATCCTGTTAGACTTACCGAATTTTGAATGAAAGATGCCCTTTTTTTTCAATTCCTACTATAGTTCACTCTCTCCCTATATATATTTATTTGTCTTGTTCAAATTTTCAATCGTTAATAAAATACTTTTTATTCATCCATTCAAGTTTAAATACATTTTTTATGCTTGTAGTGGATGACACATGATGTTAACATAGTTTTTAAGTATTAACCAATTAATTATCTTTTATTTTTTAATTTTAAATTTATTCTGCGTTATTTCTAACGAAGTTCGAACTAGCACTAACAGATAGCTCCCTTAAATTTTTCTAACGAATTTTTTCTTCATCCCTAAATTCAAATACATTATTTTAAACTTGTAGTGGATGACACTTGGATGTAAAAACAGTTTTTTCAAATATTAATTGATTTATTAAATGTAATTAACTAAAATAAAAATTTTCTTTGTTGACCTAAGTAGGAATTCACTTAATTTTTTTTTTATATTACTTGTTTATCCTTCATATCTGGGGAACCGATAAATATCTCTGTTAGAAGGATAAAACTAATTTTTAAAGGTGATTCATGGATACTGATAATGATTTTTTTCTGCCTTCTTTATTTACTAAGTGTTTTCTTGTCTGTTATGTAAAAGATATGTGTCACACATTACTAGCTTTATTTTTTATGCACATTTCGGCTGGCCTTTCATTGTACTTTATCATAGGAGATCAAGTGACATTATTTTGATGCCACTTGTTTTTGTGATAAGAGGTGATAGATCTTTTTTTTTCATGTTCATAATACACAATCACCCAAAGCCTACTTTAACACATGTCTTTTTTCCATTGATTTCACATTTTTTATCTGTGACATGTTAGATATATTCTAATAGGAACGTTCATTTAAAATTTCCTCAAAATAAAATTTATCTCTGATATGTTTGAAGTATTTTCTACTTTTTTATTTTTAGAAAATGGAAATGGGTATATATCTGTCTGTTGAACATGGGCTTGTTATTTACTTAGGCAAAACCTTGTCCTAAATCCTTATCGCAAAAAAATTTTCAATGAGAAGTTTATTAAAACATTGCTTAGAACTTTTTTAGAATCTTCGATCTTGTATAAAATTTGGATAATTTTAAAAAAGTAAAGAAATTTTTTAGATATTTGGCAAAAATAACATAATGTAAACAGTTTTTTTACTGTAAAAATTTCCCTCTAAAACAAATTTTACCGACCATCAAACATATTTTTTTTTAAAGAAGACTTACCTTTTTATGTTTAGCCACTAATTAAAATAAAAATAAACCATTTGTATTATTTTTTTCACAATTAATCTAGGGAAGCAAAGTTAATTTCACCACAGAGTATGGCTACTTGACTGAAAGTTATTAGAATATCTAAATTCTTTAGCTTCTGAAACACTAGCACTGTGTTAATTTCAAAAGAAAAGAAAAGTTTCTCAAGTGGAAAATGAATAACATACTTAATTATACCCTAAAATAGTGTTTTTTTTATTCTTTACATTACTGCGTGATTAAAATTGCTTTAACGTCGTGGAAAATTTAGTAACCGCGGTAACCTACTGGTTATGGTCACAAACTCGTGACCAGTGTCCTGAGTTCGAACCCGAGTGCCACTGAAAAGCTACGGTGTAAAGGAGATGATGAAGCACGTTTCTTCTGTCCAGTCTTCCCGTTAACGTGATGTGATGGTTCGGAGAGGTGTGGTCCAGCTCAGATGTCGTCCTCATTACTTGACCGAGATTCAAAATTACAAGAACTCGCCAAAAGAGGTACAAAGTTACGCCAGCTGCTCTTGTGTGTGTGTGTGTGTGTGTGAAGTAAGCAAATCGAGTTAAGTGGTAAAGTAAAATGGCTAGTGGGGAAAAAAGGATTCAAAATACCAAAATTGGGTGAAAAAAAATATGAATATGAGCATGCGGTGTATGAACACTTAACTGTCAGCACAGGAGTTAATTTGCATACTTACTAATTAAACGGGAAAATTTAAGTTACGATCCTAAGTCAATATTAAAGGTAATATTGTAGAATTTTCCCCATTCTCCAAAAAAATGGATAGAAAAGCACATTTTCAAATTCTTTGTTTCTGGTATACAGATTTTACAAATTTGTGTACGTCAAATTGTCAGTTTTTATGCGTTAAATATTTTCTCTTAAATTTCTTAAAACTTTTACTTTTGTCATTAACCCTCACTCACTTATAATGCAAAATTTTTTTCCTGTTATTCCCTTTTGTGTTTCATCAGAGAAACGTCTAACCTCGAGAAAATCTACCTGTGAATATATGCATAAATGCTAAAAAAGAAAAAAATATTTTGCCAATAGTAATATGAACATACGCTACTTTCTATATGTTAAGATTAGTATTGTTTAAAAAGGTAGCTATGTATTACAATAAAAAAATAAGTAAAATTTTTAGGAAGTCTATTATAACCTTTTAGATCAGTGATTCCCAAAGTGATCCTATATAGTAATTCCTATTTAGACCCCCAGGGGGCTATGATGACTTACAAGGGGTCCACGTCAGCAAAAAAATAACTTGGGGGTCCATGAAATGTAAGTGGGGGCCTCATTAAACTAGATCGTGACTTTAATTTTAAAAGAAAATTTTCCCGTGGAAACAAAATTCTACCTATTTAACAGATTTACTTACTAAATTTCATGAGGTTATTTTCACTTGCAAGGTGACAGCATAAATTTTATTTAGAACCATTTCACGTTTCTTTCCAGAATTAAGATTAAAAAGTATAATACTGGAGGTCCCGAATTTTCTCAATTTGTCACACACAATCTGTGAGGAAGTTTTAACCTACATTCGACATTTAAATGTCTTTCATTTTGATTTTGAAACTAGGTTTGAGAATGTTTTGACTATGGTAATACCATAGGCAAGGAACTGATCATAATAAACACTAACGAAGATCTTAAAGTTTAGAAATGAATGCCAGCAATTTTGGCTTTAAAAGGCAAACCTGTTATTTGTCCCAAATTATGGAATACCATGAGTATGTTTTTAATTGCTTTTCCTAATGAGAAGGACTTTCAGCGTGGGGTTGCCAATCTCCAAAACAAAAAAAAGAAAGAAAGAAAGAACTGGATACTACTAACACAGGAGATTTAAGGTTAAGCCTGACAAGATTGATACCAAATGTTGAAAATTTGTTATTGTAGCGCCGGATTCCTCCTTCCCATTAAAATCATTTGTTTGTTGTTTAGTTATTTTATTCAACAGTTATTTTATGCATTAATTAACATTTAATTTAATGAACATGTGCTTTTTGAATTTTAAACACCATACTTCATTAGTTAGAATTTAATTCTTTTAAAGTAGCAGTATACCAGCTGTCAATAAGACATTTAAGTTGATAAATTTGCAAAAATTGAATATTAATTAAGCAGGGGTCTACCCCAAACAGAAAAACTGGGCAAGGGGTCTATCAGACAAAAAAGTTTGGGAATCTGTGGTCTATATTGATTGACTATCTCTTAAACTCATTTTTCACAGCAACACGAGGTTCGTTGGCAAAGGATCTCACCATTTTGGAACCTCGTCAAGTGACGAGAATGACACCTATGGCTTCCCACATTCCAAACTTTATAATCACGACAACGTGAGGATATTAACATGGGTCAGCTCGCCTACATGGCAGTTCTTCACAATCTTTTGAAGTTTATATTAATAATGCTCATGTCTAAAGAAAATGAAATATACAACAGGAAATAAAATGTTCTTTGAGTGCAGAAGTCAACATGCAATTTATCTAAATTTGTTTCAAACAAGCTGGGAAATTATAATGTATACACAAGCATAAACCGCATAATTGATACTGCACTTTAAACAATGGAGATATTTCATCCCATTGTGCTTGGCTTTAATATCTTTACCGACCAAATGTAAACATTGTATTGCATGCCCTAAATTACGTAATTCCTTAAATTGTGTACATAAATTATGTGTATGCAGTTTAAAGAACATGTTGATGTGAGAGCTGTTTCTAAATATTCAATTACATATTCATCTCAGTTTTCATTTTATTTACGAAGTCATTTAAAATTGTTAAACGATCAAGGAATAACAACTTTGTATTTATTTTAATTAGATGTATATTACAATTTACTTATTTTAATCCATTACATTAATTTTGATACATTACACCACTTTTCTTTACCTTCTTATTGCCAATAAAACACTACATTAAAAAATTTTTATTTGTTTTCAATAAAACAGTTTTGGCAAAATATGATCAGTAAAACATAATTGCAATTGCTATAAAATTTTAAAAGTAACATCTTTAGGATTATAATGGGGAATCAAGGAATTTTTATTTCTTAGATTTTGAGTTCTCTTTTGTTTATGTATTTATGGATGCATTCAATAAAATTTCGTATAATTATTAAAGAGAGAAAATCTAAAGATTTTTTTAAAAACAATATGATGAATAATTTTATTTGATATTATCAGAACTTAAGCCCTTTCAGGTTAAACTAATTTTTTTCCTTAAGGAAAATTTGTTATATATAATAACGAATTAAAATTTAGATGAAATAGATCGTTTATTAGTATCCATGAGCATGATAGAATTTATTAGTGGATCCTGTTGTATATTAAAGTTTAATCATAATTTAATTTAAAAAGAAAGTTAATTTTAGAATTCTTCCATGTATAACTTTCTTTATTTGTCTTAAATTTAATTTTTTAGCGAATTCGTTAGGTTCTACTTTATTCACAGCCAGATTGCACGAAGCCCTTTTTTAAAAGTTAACCGTTACTACATTTTATTTTTATTAGCTGAAAAATAGTCAATATTGTGCCTAAAGTGAAGTCAGTAAGACTTCGTCGAAAAGACGCCGTATAGAACATGTTCAGTTCATCGTCGAATTTCGTGTTTTGCAGAAATTATGTACGGGAGGGCAAAAAGGAATTACAGAAATAAGTAGAAAAGGCAACTTGGTGAAACAATGAAACCGTTTGGCTCAAAACAAAACAAGCCGAAAGAAGAAATAGTTTGAAGATTTTAAAATAAACATGGCGAATCTCGCAATTGTCTTAAAAATTCAGAACAATTTGATTCTACATTCAATAATACCTACGGCATTTTTTATTAGTATAAAAATAAATCTATCGGTGCTTAAAAGTATTTTATGTTGGCTTTGTTTCAACCCTATTAAGACTTCAAAAAAAAAATTTACACATTATCTAAAAATATTTTTTAGAATAAATTTCATTATTGGGGTTAAAACAGACGTAAATGGTAGTGCGCCTGTTAAATTTCCACTTTTAATATTAAATCACATATTTTAAGCAGTAACGCTTATATGCAAGTTTTTACATAATGCTATCTTAATTTAAATAACACAAAGCTGTCATGATGTATAATAGTATGAATAGTTAAAATTTATTACAAGTCCATTGTCTGTCAAATATAATTTCCGGTTCTGAACTTATGCTCGAATGAGTTCTTTCTTATTCAATTCGATGATTTATTGCCCGTTTCTTCGGCTGGTAAAAGTATAATGCATGAAGCATAGCTATCTTTCATAAATAAAACCTTTTTATGAAGCTGTAATTTTTTTCAAAAATTTTATGAGTAATAGCGGCAAAAAAAGGCACTAATCTATGGAGAAAAAAACATTTTTTTTCCTTTTATAATGAGAAAATGAGGTGTTAAACATCTTGTGTGAGATTAAAAAGAAAAAATGGAAGGTTAATATAGTTAGCAGAAAGTATATTCATCATTCTCACACACACATTACCATTCATCTCATTAACCATTTTCCGTAATTAACGTAGAAGATTTAAAAAAGTGTATACCTGAAAAATTTTCGATTTCATGGTTAAAAAATTTTTGTAATCCGTGCATACTTTAAATACTAAATCAAATGTGTGGCATTAGTTTTTTTTAAATCTGAAAGAACCCTTCAATTGATGGAACGTTCGAACCGATCAAGTCAAATTAGAAAACTATGATAAATCCATAAAAATATGAAAAATGAATAAAAAGGAACCATAAAAAATGGCCTTATGAAAAAGAATCTCAAGAATGTCTCAAAAATCAGCAGAGATCATTTTTACATAGAAATTTCGGGTACTTTCGTATTATACCATCTATCCATTTCGCCAAGCAAAAAGACATCGCCAATTCAAAAAAAATCGCCAAATGATGTCATCGTTATTATTATTGTGCTCGTACGTGTTCCGGAATGATTTCCACTATTAGCTGTATGTTGCATAATTTGGCAACATCTTTTGATTTGACGAAATTGGTCAACGATATAGTACGTTAAGTACTAAATTTTGTTAAAGTTGGTCAAACTTCCGTAATGTTGTAGATTTATTTTCTATGGATTAGAAACAACATAAAATCGAATTTCTCAAAACCTGAATAATTGTAGAGTAATTTTTTGGAACTCCTGTCAATGACTCAGCCAGTTAAATTAAAATGCAGTAAAAGGAGATTGTAGACTTCTTGATCTAGTGGACTGACGATGATAATCGAAATTAGCTTAGACACATATAAACACTCCTTGAAACACAACGTTTATTAGTCCCAATAATCAAACACGACCAGC
This sequence comes from Trichonephila clavata, assembly GCA_019973975.1. Lineage (NCBI taxonomy): Eukaryota > Metazoa > Arthropoda > Arachnida > Araneae > Nephilidae > Trichonephila > Trichonephila clavata. The sequence goes on from BMAO01025458.1 coordinate 66,834, forward strand.
GTGCTCATGTTTTAACAAGTAAGTAAGTTAAAGTTTATTTACAAAAGTCGAAGTATTTATACAGGAAGATCTTGATCTCTTCACTTCGCTTCACAAGTGGTGAGGGCCAACACAGCGCTGCCACAGAGATGTTTAAAATCTATTTACTTAAGATTTTATTCAAACAAAATCAAATTCCATCTAAATTACTTATTAATTAAACTGTTACACTCTCTAAAGAATTTTGTATTTCTATACTTTATCGAAAAATATTTATTCTAAGAGCTGATAGAAAGGATTATGTTATTTTTAATAATATTTTAAGTGATAGAAAATTAGTCGTAGGGTAACAAATTCTTTTTAAAACTTTATTCAGTCAAGGCAGCTTTTTCTCTTAAGCACGGTAGATACATGAGTAGGGCGCAAAAGATTTGGGGGCAAGAAAAAAGAGAAAATATATAAAATACAACGAACGTACCACCACCTAGTGAAGCATGAGAGAAACATTTCTGTCATTAAGAGAATAAAGACTGAAATGAGATCTACTATGGAAAAAGAAAGGCTCGATAGTTTGATGTTGCTATCCACTCAAAATGATATTATAATGGAAATTGATTACAATGATGTCATTAATAATTTTGCAATGATCAAAGCCATAAGAATCTCTTTGTTGTACAATGACAGTGACTTAACAAAGAATAAGGATGTCTAAACGTAAAAGATAAAAAAGAGAATAATGAAAAAGATGATAATTAACAAGTTGAAAAAACAGTCCAAACAATAATCTATACCCTATACTGTAATTGCAAACGGTTACGTTAATTTATTGTAATAGTTTACAAAAGGGTGGGTGGTTCGTGATACCGTTAAGTAAGAAATGAACAAGAGTGGCCAAATCATGCTGTTATCCTTCCTTGCTACTGCCAATCGTCAGTCTAGGACACGGCTGGTTCATCTCGGTGATGGATATCTAATGAAAAGACTCTCCAAAACCAAGTACAAATAAAGGGAAAAGAGTAAAACAATTGAGGAGAAATCCCTCCCGAAACAAACCTGGCAAAGTAAGAACTGAAAGAACTCTGGAAATTAGGGGCGTAACGATTTGAAGTGCCTAGGGCGCTAGGGCTGTTAAAAACGGCCTTGTATTCAGTAGCAATTCCGTTTTCTCCTCGCTTTTGAATACCCGGTTCTTCGGCCAAATTGTGGATGTGGAAAACACACGAAGAAACAATCAACGAATTAAACTGTAAAAGATAAAGAACGGTATTGAAAAGTGTAAAGGTGTATTCATTAACATAACTCTCAAATTTGTTTATGGGTATAAAAGTAAAATTATCTTCATGAATGAAGTTGATACCATGTCATGTTTTTAGGCCAAACGATGGAAAAGTACAAAAGGTATTATTCCAAATGATTTATAAATACAAATTATAATCATTTTTAAAATAAAATTTGAGGGAATTGAATTTTATTTAGTGTTACTAATATCGTTAAATTTCCATGGTTCCTCATTAACTGGAACTTTTTAAAATCATGTAAAATTATATTATTTTAAGTTTTTAAATATATTCAAATGTACGTTTTAATTTTTAATAAACGTTTGATAAAAATGTCTTCATCTTATCTCTTTTTTTATCATTTTAAGAATTCAGTTGAAGCATGTATTACTTGTAATGGTAATTATTGCTTTTATGTGCTTGAACTTTACTTGAAATGATTAATATTTTAGAGAATAATAGCCAGACTAGGTTTATTCTGATTGGAATTTCGATTGAAACATATCATATTTTATCTTTAAAATATAACTGGATCAAATTATTCTCGTAAGGATTGAAAAACTGTGGAATTGTTAATACAAAAATTAATCAAAGAGTTATATTATTAGTCTCGTTTTAAGAGAGCACATTATTGGTAACTTCAATTATCATAAAAGGAAATGGAGTTATTAATTTCTTATTCAGTTTTAAGGAGAAAAAAATCTTATATTTAAGGATTAGTCAAAAAGTAGGTCACGCTATTTTGAAACTGATGAAATCTTTTTCTATTGAAATGTAATTCAAAAGACAATTTAAGAATAAAAGTAATTCCTTCCGCAATTAATACGGTTTTATGTAGAATGTTTTTAGAATATTCTTGATTAGTAGAATGGGCTATTTTTAATGAGTTATACGTATCAAATCAATTAGTATTGATAATCTTTTACAATAGAATCTCTTTTAAATCTTCAGATTAAAATAATGTATTGTTTTTACCTTAAATTCCGAATATGAATTGGACTTCTAAGAAAATGGCTAAAAATATAAATTTGTATTATAGGTATTTAAAAAAATAATTATGTGGGCTTACGTATTTGTTTCATATAGATAAAATATTTGAAATAAATTTCCCTGAACGCGTATCTTTCATTCTTTACAATGGGCTAAATTCATTGCGGATCTCATGATAAATACATTCACACGTTCGGCAATCCTGTGTGAATCCGTTGAATTCAAAACATACATTAACCCTTTGCGTACCAGACTGCGATTTCTAGTATCCCCAGAAATCCCAGATTTCTGGAGATAATGACCTTGCGTTACGACGCACATTTCATTTTTCTTTTTGGTGCTGACTAAGGCGCACGTTCGTTCGTGTTTCGTTTCGATTTCTAAAGTTTATTTGAATTTTTATTTTTACTTTTTCTTGCCAATATGTCATCGTCGTTGGATTTCAACTAAAGTGATATTGAATGAGAACAATTGCAGAAAAACGATGAATACGACAATGATACGGGTTTATCTATTTATGGTGAAGAAGATGAAGAAACAGAACAAAAATTACAAAACAACTATGTAACGCATGTCCAAAAGCTTTTTGTTCCAAGGAACATTTCGAGCTATTTCATAAAGATTTGTAATTTTAGTTTTCCTTTTATTTTTGTAACCCAGACATTTTGTAACTTAACTTTTGCAGTTTTACACAATCCAAAAGAAGAAAATCTGTCTCATAATGTTTCCTATGTGCTGTTTACACAGGCTGTACACCTAAATAAGCCATGTTTCCTCATGAGGTTACGAAGGGATATTGCCCTATACATAACATGTATCCAGTAGTGGTTACATGGTACTCAATAAATTAACTTGTACTTCTTGTAAAATTGTAAAATTTAAATAAAATTTGATATTTTGGTGAAAATGTTCAAATATTTTAAGGTTCTCCAAAAAGTTTAAAAATGAAAATTCTTTTTATACTATACGTGTACTTTAAAATAGAGCCTATTTCGCTTACATATTTGGGTTATTATTGATAACAAATATGTAGTTTTTAAAAGAAAGTGTATGTATAAAGCAAAGAGTTGGCAACAGCGAAAGTCTTCAACTGATTGGCTGGAAACATGTGAATGCATTTATTATGGGACTACGACAGCACACATGATTTTATGAACTGACTCGCTGGAAGCAGTTAATACAGTTATTATGTGACTGTGACGTTTCATGAATTTAGTGTTGATAATGTTTGATGCACATAAGAGTTGTCCAAATGAAAAGTGGACGTTCAATAAAAAGAATGACTTTATTGGAAATTTAAAAAAATCGCTCTGTGCGGGGGGGGGGTATAACACAAGTTCCATCATTTCGGCAGTGGGTCTATGTCTTCAATCTAGAAGGAACGTGTTCGATTCTTGAGGAAGTCCTGCTCAAATACCTTCCCTTCATCGTCCAAATAGAAATGTAACACTGTCTCGAGTGACCTAAAGACCGAAAAGTCACAAGGTGACGAATCCGAAATGTATCGTGGGTGATCTAACTTTTTTTAAGCTGTGTTGGTTTCACTGGAGACGCGCGGGTGTACATTGTCATGGAGATTCGATATCGTTTGCTGCTCTTCTCGAAAACGTTTACACCAACTGTTCCAAGACGTTTGACCTAAGCGGTGCTCATCATAGACTGCCGCAATTTGTTGATAGATGTTCGCATTAAACTCACTTCCTGCGATTAGAAACAGTACTACCGCACGTTATTCCGATCTGGACACATCCTTATTGGCACGACTTTACTTACAGTTAATTTCCTCTACCATTAACAGTTTCACTGTTAAATATCGTATGCGGTGTGCACTTCCTACCATCCTTCATGTCCCTATTTGGTGGCTCTGCTATAGCTGCACTCATTCTGACGCAATCGCATATGTCCACTTTTCATTTAGGCAATCCTATATACAAATGATTCAACAATGTTTGGATTGAAAATTAAAAATACGAATAATACACATAATTGTTTTCAATCAACACGATTGCATTTTTAACATACATTAAACATATTTGTAACAAAAGCATTTTACGAAAATAGCTAATATTATTAAGTAAATGATTTTTCTTATAATTACTTCCCTCATCAATTCTGAAGCAATTAAAAGCGAAAATTATAATTTCTTCTTATTAAAAGACTTACTGTTTATCATTTACATAACGAACTTTAATTTGCAAATCTAGCATTATTAAATATTAATGCAACATCAGATAATAAAATGCGACCATTATACCATAATTAATTATTGGATTCTTGTAATTAGTAATAATTACAATAATTACACATAAGGGATTTATTTATCTAACATTTTAACAACTTAAGACCATATTTCCCCCTTTTTTTATCGTTATGAAAAGGGAACTTTCCCGCCTCGTTTAAAGTGAGTAATTTACAACTTTGGGTACATCCGGTTGCAGTTATCTTGCATTCTGAGGCTATTATTCATCAAAATGCGAAGCTAGGTAATTTGAGTTAGTTTGGGGAAGCTTTTATGTAAAATGATCGTCTGTTAATTTTATTAATATGGCACTGGATGCAAAATTTCTCTTTCGTTTCTAAGTAATAATCATTTAAAAAACCAAAAAAAAAAAATAATAACTAACGATACTTTTTATTAAAAAGAACAGAAAAGATAGCAATTTGATGTATCTTTAAACTTTTGATGTAAACTTTAAACTTTGTGAAGCTTCTGAAGTACTATATGTAGATTGTACCCAAAAGACTGTTTTAAAGGATTTTTTTTCTGCTTATTCATTTAAAAAATACACAGCTAATGTCTTCTTAATGTATATTGTGCATTTTAAACGGTAATTTATTCTTAAGGTAAATAAAATGGAGTAATCATTTATCCTGAGTTCTAATATCCAAAACGTTCCATTTTCAAATTTAAAAAAAGAGAGAGAAAAAAACCCTTTTTTTGAGAATTTTCGAAAAACTTGTGATTACAGTTGAAAATAGTCAATAATAAATTATTCTTTCTATCTTCACAATATAATTTTTTCTTGTTTAAATGATTCACAAAATACAAATTTTTAGCAATATTTTTCAAAAGTAGCGAATACTTATAAGTTATTCACCATTGTGTTGTAGTCACGTTAAATTATACACATCTCGCTGTAATAAATGTCCTTAATATAAATCTTTATTGAGATTTCAGTTAAAATACAGTACAGGGAGCAGGTTAGCGATTATTGGCGACTCTTAAAAAAAATCAAATCGTTTTCGAACTAAAAAATTCTCAAATCTGGAATGCATGGAAGTTTTTCGAGATTTCTTGTTTGTTCATGTATTGTTTGTAATTAAAAATATTTTTTCAAATCTAACATCATTTTTACTAATGGCTTCCAGTATCTAGCCACAATTTACTGGATCTGATTCATTGATTTTCTCGTTGTTTCTTCAGTCATGGCGAAAATAAAATATCTGGGATTTAATATTATTATTATTTTATTGTAACAAAAATATATTGAGAAAAATATTACATAGTTTACATACGTTCCTCTAAATAATTTTAGATTCTGTGGTTGATATAATGTATTTGCCTAGTAGGATATTAAATTTTCTTCGATATAGAAATAAAGTAGGAAATTGTTTAAATTCTGTGTTTTTTATGTCTAGAAATTTTTAAGATATTATTGTTATCTGTAGGCAGGAATCTAAAATTTAATTGCTTCGAATGCCTATATAGGTGACTTAATTCCTTAAAACATACTTGTTTATAAGGTTTATTAATAAAGTCAAGTATTATTTAGTTAAGAATTGTGGTTTTGTCTATTTTAGAATAGTGGATATGATTACTGATAAATTCTGTAAATAGGTTTCAGTTACAGTTCACAGTTACAACTTCTGGAACTTTTTCAAAATTAAAAACTGAACTCTATCGTTCTAATTTTTGTAAATGACAATCATAAAAAAGAATAATTCTAAAAGAAAATCAGATTTACATCGAAAAAAAAAAGCTTTGAGTTTAAAAAGTGGTCGTTATTGAATGGAAAGAATTTTTCATGTTAGATTTGTTCGTACGAAGAATAAATATTTTACTATTAAATTTAATTTGAAAATTTATTTTATATTTTCTGTCTCTTTTGTATAACTTTAAACTATAAAAATTACTATCCCATATTCTTTTGAGTATCAACATTTTTCTTACACACAACAATTTCGAACTTCAGAACCGAATATTATTCCAAACATTGAATATCCATTTTCTCTTTCTGTTTCCTGATTTATACTTTAGCGAAGAATGAATTTGAGTGGAAAATACAAGGTCGCGTGACTTCCTAATCAAAGCATAGAGCGTAATTTAAGTGATTCACGAGTGTGAGACCAGTATTTGTGACATACTGACTTCAGAGTTTAAATTTTAACCTTTTATCTACCATATTATTATTTACTGCAATTTTTTTCCAGCAATATTTTTTTTTGAGTCACTACATTGAAAATTACGTGATATACATAAATAAATTACTCAACTTTGGGAAATTTAATCCGTTAGAGCTAATTAATTAAATTGGTATTTTAAAGTAACGTCAGTACACAAAGGTCTCAAATAGTCTCATAATACGAAAAGACCGAATGGCTTTTTCAACGGAGTTTTAACTCTTAAAAATGCTAAATAACCAGGGAACAATAATATTTTACAGCACAAAATATTTATTCCTGAAAATCTTTAAATTTATTTACTTTTTTTACACATATGAAAACAGGCTTTACGCATAAACTTAATTTGATAATATTCAAAGAAATAATTTATCTTTTCATTAGTACCCAAAATATATTACACGTTGTGCACATTGAGTGAGGTTTCGATTGAATGCTTCTTAAAGCACTGCATCCTGAGGTAGACAGTACTGTATTTTCTGAACATGAACTACTCTACCGTGGGTCTTGTTCAATCTCTTGATTGTTTTCGTAAGAATCTAACAAAAATTTCAGCAGATTATTTGCTGGGATTTTTTCATCTGAAGAATCATCTGATAGTGTATCACTGCTTTCATGGTAGATTCTATAATAAATCTTAAACCTCTTGAAGGCTTTAAGCTTCTTTTTTCCAGACAATTGTAATAAGAGGGAAAAAATTATAGAACCTTGAAAACCTCCTATTATAGTTAAATCTCAGTTGTGGTAACCTCAGGTTACCCCTTACATCTGAACCCTCTTGTCTACCTGTAAACACGGCTAGATGTGTAGGAGGAATAGAATAATCCACAGACATTATTTCCAATCTAATTAATTTATTAATTCTTATTAACAGATATCAACCAGACACAGTACAATTCTAATTAAGGTATATGAACTATGGTAGAGTGCGGAGGTAAGATACTCTAATGCGGGGATAATATTACAGACCCTCAACTGAATCTAAGACAGCTTAAATGCGCTCAATTACAACTACGTCGCACGCTAATAACTATCTTCTATTTAATTAAGAACACAGTACCTGAAGCTTTAATGTACCGGATCATACACTGGATTTTGCAGGCACTCTCCTTGGTTTGTTCAATTGACGATGGCTCCACGCTCTGCAATCTTTAACTAATTCTCAGACTTCAAGGTTACTCCTACTTGCACACATCTAACGTATCCACTTCAGCTTGTCAACAACAACGTGTCAAAAAATCACTTGCTCCCTTCCTTTCCTTCACTTTACTTCACTTGACTTAACTTAACCTCTTACTTCTTTTTTTGTCAACTCGCGAAAACCGAATTTGTATAATATACCTCATTTACATAAATCACGTTCACTTTCTCGATAAAAGTTGGTTAAACAAATATTTTGTTTAAAGAGAAAAGAAGATATTAGTAGAGCCGCGTATAGATCCGTCATACAATGTTATACACAAAGAAATTAAAATGTTAATTTTTGAATAAAGAATAGATATTTCGTTTAATTGTGTACCAGAAAGAAAGAAAGAAAAGTAAAAAAAAAAATGAAGAAAACTCAGATTTAAATTTCAAAATTTTTTGAAAAAGTTAAAAAACAATACAAAAGCAAAATTAATAAGTTATACCTAAAATAAATGCCAAAAAAAAAGCATAACTCTATCACACTTTAGTAATGACACTACAACACAACGAAAAACATTAATAAACTGCATGGACGGAAAATAAACACTTTTTTCTCTAACATCCAGTGTATTGATGGTACATATAAGAACCACAAAGTTGTTCAACTATAAAACTAACTACATACACTGTTCTCTTAAAATAAAATAAAAAGTCAAATCCTTTTTTAAAGTTATATTTCTTTTGGGACGTAGGAAAAAATGATCAGAGTAAATTTTTAAGTCTTGACTAACATATAAAAAATAAGACACTTACCTTTTGACTGCTTCTACGGAATAAAAATGACAGTTTTGGTGATCTGTTCAAAATGGCAGCTGAAAACGCAACTTCATTTTTAAAACTATCCGCCTTCCCCACTAAAATACTCATTATCGAACCCGCACTGCCATATATTTTGGAAGAGTGGAATTAGAAGAGTATTCCTGCTAAGTATCGTCAGAATACTCATAAAAACGGTTATCTATGTAATTTTAAAGTGAGTGGTATTCATAAGTACCGTCAATAGATAAAGGGTTAATAATTTTACATTATTTTAAGTCGGAATTCTAATAATAATTCTCTAATAAGAAGGGAATCAAACATGAACTCTGAAAAATTTAGTTTCAGTAGTAATACATACCACTGTTATTGTCTTTTTATAGTAAATTGCTATATCTAAATAAAAACACTTCCAAACTTAAAATAATTAAAAAACTTTAAAATATTTTTTAATAAATGAAGTGCACATTTAAGGGTTTTATTTTATTTTTGTATAAAAACTTATGGCAGAAAATAGGAAAAGAAACGTCAATGAAATATGTTTTGTAGATTTTTGAAGGTTTTTCTATCATTGAGAATAAATTTAATATTTTAGCCATTCTTTCCTTATCTCTACATAACAAATCACCCTCTTCATCTCAACGTTTGTTCATTGAATTAAAGCATAATTACTGAAGTGTCTACTTAACTGTTTCAAATTAATAGCTCTAATAAATTGTAAGTTGCACTAATGAATACATTTCATACGATACAGTGGCTAACTAGTATTAATTAAGGTGGGCACACAGCATTGTTTGTTTTGCTTGTTCGAAATTTAATTCTTACCGTTTATCAAATCTAACAAGCAAAAATTCGTATCTAAATATTAAATAATCATATAGTTAAACTACTTAGAGATGATTTAAATGGAATAGAGAGAAATCATTTAAGTTCGAGTCGCATTTCATAATACAAATAAGAAAATATTTCATAAAATTTAAAACATTCCTTTTTTTTTTTTTTATTTATTGAAAAGTAATTGTTTTGTAACCATCCAAAATATTATTCTCATAAAGATTTTCAAATTGTTGTGATTTTGTCAAATTATTTAACGAATTTTTCAACATTTTTTTCATTTTTTTTTATCATGATTAAACAAATAGATTGAAACACGCAACGTATGTTGTTTTCCCTGCAACGATCCTCTTCTTGTGGGAAGATGGGTTTAACAGACAAACTTTACTTCTCAGCATGAACTTGAAAAATAATTTTTTAGCAACCATTGAAGAAGGGACCAGGGTTACCGTATTGACAACAAATTTATCGAAAAATACGCCAAGGAATTATCGAGAAGGCTTTAGGTTCGATCCGTCTAGAAATTATCATGAGATTTAATAAAGGATCTTTGAAAAAAATGTTTAGTCTGTTCAAAAGAGAGTTCAGTCGAGATCAGAATCTGCTTGTGCGTTGACTGCTGGAGACTTTATTTGTCTGATTTCCTGCTCGAACTTCTAGAGAGCCGTTTCTGGAGCTAGTGTGTTTTGCGCTGTTACAAATGATCTGTTATAATATTTCTTTGTGCGTATACGTCGATTTATGTTCATGTTGTCATCCATTCTTCATTGCCTATTAATAAATCTGTTGTTTTTCAAATAATTGGAGTCGTTGGCTGCTTTCAACCACTCAAAATTGGCAACGATATATTATGCAGAAATTTTAAATATTGTATCTGGTTCTTTTTCTTTTGTCAAACAATTAAGGGGACATGGTACGATTTACACAAAAATTTTTAATTTAATGATTTTCATAATTTTTTCTGATTGCCTCCTATGTGTATGTATGATGTAAAACAGATTTTGCGCACAAAATTTCATGAAAAGCTAACCAATTAATTATTAAGGGGAAAACTTGAAACTTATGAAGTAATTTTAAAATGCTACTCCTCCTACAAAAATTAACGTATATACGAGTATATATGAAATTTGATTTATACCTACGTCAAACTATGTATGACAAAATTTGGCATGGGTTTTGCGATAACATGATTGGTACTCGTAGAATACTTCTTTTTATGAATGCTTATTGAAAATTCCTTAAAAAAAGTGCAAATTCTAAATTCAATTATTTTTTAAAAATAAGTATTGCTTTGATTGAAAAATGCATACCAACTTTTATTCCATGTACTATTAGCAAAAAGTGAAAAATTTCCAAGTATTAGGCACAAAAGAAAAAAAGGCCTTAGCATTTTAAATGAAGACAAACTAGTTATTTTATCTTTCCGAGATGCGTCAGTTTAAAGTTTTGATTTGCCATTGAAATGTGAATAAAAACAAACGTAAAAATTATCACAACTCCGCGTTTTTGAAACTTAGAACTTTCAAATTTTGTGAGTTTGTAGAAAAGTATACAAAAATAATTTAGGCTAAAAATTAGATTTGATTTTTTGACTGATTTTTGTCAATTGAATCGTACTGTGTCCCCTTAATAAAAACAGAATTTTCTCAAATACTTTACATAAACATAGCACTATCTTCTTTTATTTTAGTTCTAACTTTTTCCGTTTTCTTGAGAACTTTTTATATTTTAATTGTAAAATTTGTAACACATGTCTAGTATAACTAGAAAAGATTAGTAAAGAACTTATTAAAATGATTATGTCTTTTGATTTATAAATACTCTTAATATGTGTATTATTTTTTTCTATTTCTTTCTGAAAAGAATATGTTTTTCTGTGGACCATTATATTTTTTTTAATTCACAAATAATTAATAACTGCTAAAATGATAGCTAACTAATAAAGGCACTAATAACTTTAAAAATAATAATAAAACCTGGTAAATTTTTCGTGTTTTTTAAAAAGCTAAACCTTCTTTGAAATGTGTCATTTACTCTTACAAAATAAGAGGTGCATTTTATATCATAGTATTATTGTTATTTTTCCAATTATTAATTAACTTTGTGAAACATAAAATAGAAAAAAAATAACATTTCTGCTATCTTTTTGCCTTTAATAGAATTTGTGAATTTAAATAAAATTCCAGTGCATTTTTAATGAAACATGAACTTAATTAAATACTATTCTGCGGATCAGAAAAGAATGTATTCTTAGAAAACTTAAGAAGAAATTAATTAAAAAGAAATATGAACTTCATGATAAAGATTAATTTTTATGCATTGTAAAAATAAAGACACTGAATCGATTGTTACTAATGATTTAATACGAAAAGAAAAGTAATTTTTCGTGGAAAAAAATTTAATTATCTCGTGTTGTCTCAGATGATATATTTTGTTAAATAAGGATTCAAAAAAATTCGCTTTAGAAAATCTGTATAATATTTTTAAAAAATGTTAATGTGAATTTAAATTAAGATATTTTTTTAAGTATATGAAAATATATTCGACAGAAATTTATTTCATTAATGTTTTTAAACCTAAAGTAAAAAAAATTATTCCATTTTTGATAGAAAAAAATTCTGTAAAAGATGTAATTTTAAATGACTTTTTACAAACTGTTCCTTTTCTTTTTATTAGAAACTTTATAATTTAAAATCACTTATTATTTTTTCCGCTTCCCATATTTTTACGAGAAATCATCTATTCCTAAAAAGTAGTACATGAATTATGAAACATTAATGAAGAGTTATATTTAGAAAAAAGCATAATCGAAAACTTGCAATAATGGTTCTAAGAAGCTGCTCAAGATTTAATTTTAATTTTTAAAGTTCTTAACACGGTCTAATTAAAATCTAACACATCAATTTTGAAAATAATTTCTAAAAAATAATTGATGTAATATTAAAATGTATTTCGCAACTGTAGAACTGTAATAAATTGTAAGAAATAATTTATTACCCACAAATGAGTAGAAAAATTTAGAAATTCTAAAAATACTCGATTGCTTTTATATTTTAATGTTTGTTTATAATGGATTTTTTTCAAGGTTCTTTGAATTTTAAAAGTAAATTTTCCTTTTATTTCATTATAATAAATTTGTATTTCGAAATAAGCATTTCATTTTATCTTTCTTTTTTTATACTAATTAATTTTCCTTCCTGTATCGAATTATTTAAAATTCTAGAAATAAAAATAGCTCTTATTATTATTCGTAAATATTCATTTTCACAAATCGTTTGCTATTGTTGCAAATAAATCTACGTATGTAAGAAAAAAATTTTTTATCTGTCATAAGCAATTATTTCACACATAAATAATTTGCTTTTTCATCTTAAATACATAAAGAAATTAAAATTAATTCTTGCAAAAAAATATCATGTTATATATCTGAACTAAAATTAAAGAATCTTAAGTAACATATTAATTAATAATTGTGTGCGTTACATACTTTATACAATTTAAAAACTTCATAAAAATTCCACTCGCAACTAAATTCAATTGAACTTTTAAAATTTTCAAATAGCTTGAAGTGTGGAAATTTGCCTCTTTTGTAATTCTGAGGAGACTGTAATTCAGACTATTCAACAAAATCAAAATCGAATGAATTTCTCTCTGTATTATATTCGAGAATTTAGTTGAAGATCTTAAGTGATTAATTTAAAGAAGATTCCAGAACTTTTATGTAATTTTAAAATTTTGGTAAAATGGCAGATTTTATATTGAGGAAGATAAAATAAGAGTAATAATAATTTAAAATAATTTTGATATATTGAGGAAAATTCTTTTTGTATTTATTTGTTTAGTCTAGGTAGGAACAAAACTGTTTTTGTAATAAAACTGCCTCGTAATTTTATTACAAATACTATTTTCAGGTAATAGTTCGAATTGATTCTATTCTTTAAAATCGATATAATTAAATCATCAGAGTGTATTACAATAGATAAACCAATACTTTAAGTGTATAATTTATTTCTTGATAATGTATCCGTACATTTTTCTATATGTAAATTCCCCTTTTCTAGAATTCCAGAATATTCTTATATTAAAATATGCAAATAGTAATTAGTTTTTAAATAAATTTACAATTCGAAATTTAAATTTTGCATGCATTATGTGTTTGCTCACATTAAATAATGCAACATACTGTACTCACTTTTAATAGAATGAGCTGAAAAACATGATGTACGACGAAGATAAAATTCTTACAAAACATTTAACTATTTTATGCTGCATTTTGTATTGAAATATTAATACTGTATCCCGTTTTGTACTATATTTTTCTAGTCATGATTCTAAATTTTAATTTTTTGGGAGCACTTTAATTCCACTTTTTATGCATTGTACCCATTATATTCAAAAGAATATTCCTTTTTAATTCTCTTTTCGCTAATTTTGTTCTTATTCTAAATTTTAATTTCAATATCAATGAATTATATTATATTTATTGTTATTCTGTATTCTAATTTAAGCTCTATTTAGAATTATTCTTATTCAAATTCCAGTAGCTATAAACTCTATTTTAGAATTATTCTTATTCAAATTCCAGTATCTATAAACTCTATTTTAGAATTATCTCTTATTGAATATGTTATTTTTCACAGAAATTTAATCAAAATTTTCCCCACTACATTTCTTAAATTCCTCCCCCCCCCCTACATTTTCTTACATTTTCCACTACATATTTTAATTTAAGCTATATTTCGAATTATTCTTATTCAAATTCCTGTAGTTGTAAACTCTATTTTAGTATTATTTCTGATTTAATATTTATTGTTCACACAAATTTAATAAAAATTTTCACTTCGTTTTCTTAAATTTTCCACTACATATTCTAATTTAAGCTCTATTTCGAATTATTCTTGTTCAAATTCCAGTAGCTATAAACTGTGTTTTAGAATTATTTAATATTCCATATTTTATTATTCACGCAAATTTAATCAAAATTTTTCCACTACATTTTCTAATATCTCGACACATCATCGCATTGTTCTATTTAGTAGCATAATGTATTGCAACTTCTAAAAACAAGTGGAAAAATTTGGGACTGGTCACTTATCGTAGTTTCCTTTCTAAAATTTATGTGGCTGATCAATTACACTGGAACGACATTTGGGATTGACCAGGAGTGGACAAGGAGGACACTCCTATCGCTTTAGAGAAAGGAGGTTAGTGAGGTCAATGGATGCCATTATACCTTTCCCCAATTGAGTAGGCGTTTACTTCGCAACCAATCAAAATCAGGTATGTGGGATGTGACTTCTGACCTAAAGGTAGTTGTTGAGAGATAATTTTGAATCCATGAAATAAGATCACCTGTTAGGAGTGTTCTAAAAATAAAATAGCCGTTGAAATGGGGAAAGTCTGATAGAAGTGGAATCACGTTGTAAAAATAAATTATTCATAAAATAAAAATTGTGGTTTGTTACGTAGGATGAATTCGTGACTTTAGTTAAAGGTAACACGCGCCTAAAACTGCTATTATTTTAGTAGTTTCTACGAATTTTTTTTGTACGAATTTTTTTATGACAGTTGAATATGATGTAACATTGCTATATAAATTATATTGATTTAAATAAATTAAATGTAAAAAACTTTTTTAAGAACAAGCTTTTATTTAAACGCGCTAAAAGAATAAAATAAACTTTTCCTTTAAAACTTTTTTTACTATCAACTTATAACGTCATTACACAATTTATATGATATAAAAGCTTGTCGCAATATTTAAGTACTCATATTTACTTAGTTTGAATTTTTAAAAACCAAAATCAATCAGGTCAAGTTATTTATTTTACTTGTTTATCTACACAGGTAAATCTCGCGACAAGCTTTTATATCATATAAATTGTGTAATGACGTTATAAGTTGATAGTAAAAAAAGTTTTAAAGGAAAAGTTTATTTTATTCTTTTTAGCGCGTTTAAATAAAAGCTTGTTCTTAAAAAAGTTTTTTTACATTTAATTTATTTTTTACTTTTTAGTTATCGCTAGACAGGTTTCTCAGTCTGTTCATCTCATTGAACGCTGGTTCGCCATCCCTGGTTTAGCTGAATTAATTCTCGCAAAATGGGGTATTAGACTAAAAACACAATTTTTTTAAATCCGTAATTTTTAAGCAATTTTTTCAATCTTCATGCAGATTTTGGCTAACATTGTTCTACACACGAAAAAAAAGGTTTAGTGAGATTATCTTCATAAATGACAAAGTTATTAAATGTTTAATTAAAATTTTGACTATTTTTGAAAAACTTAAAGAATATATTATTTATTTGAAATATTTTGAAGATAAGAGATGTATTTCTCTAACATATTAGAAGAAAATTTGAATTGTTTATTAAAAACTTCAAAAGGGATTTAAATATTTGTATTAATCAATAAAATGCTTAAGACTAAAAACGCATTTTGTAATCAAAAAAGAAATTTTTTCAAATAATGATAATTTTTTGCTGAACATTGAATATCTTCTACGTAAGAATCTATTTTTTTTAATTGCTCAGATCATCTTTAGAAACTTGATTTTGAAAAAATAAATAATTAAATTCAAATAAAATTAACAGATTCTATTTGTAATAAATTTAAAGACACATGTCGTAGTGTGTGTTTGGATTACTCGTGATAAAATGAGGTATATTTAAATTACTCGTAGGCTTAAAATTAGAAAATTTCTTTAAAAAATTACTTCATTTTATTGTAAAATTATTTTTTTTAATCGAAAATATATTGCATTTCTAGATAATATTTTTCTCTTATTGTTTTCCTAGCGGATTCCTTTTTGATGGGTAAGATACATTAAAAAATGATCTTTCCGATTCTGTAATTATTTTTTGTCTGAGTTTCATAGATTAAAGTTTGATAAATTATTTAAAGAATTTCTTCAATACTCCATCTCAGTTTAACTTTGCAGCGTTGAGAAAGGTATACAATGTACCAATCTACTTGAAAAATAGCTCTACTTTTTGTTTTTGAATTTAAAATCCAAGGAAATAGATAGAAATTTGTAAAAAAAATTGCATACGTTGTAGAATTAGATTGTTTTTACGTTGTAGAAATTAGATTGTTTTTTACGTTGTAGAAATGTAATTATTTTTTAGACAAAGTTAATTAATACTGTCAATAGCGCAACGTTATGAAATTCCAGTTTGGCTGAAAACCGATTTCGACGCCAACTTTTGTCATTGTTGTAACAATAAAATTATTACAACAATGCAGATATATCCAAGTTGGCGCCCAAAACTAGTTTAAAGTTTTTAATTAATATCTTTTTAATTAATTGCAATATCGGAATATAAATGGTCAAAACATGCATTGTCATCCAAACTAAACGTGTATACAAAATTTCAGCTCAATGGGAGGAAGATATCAGCTTCAAAATTGAGTTGCAAGATTCCACCCGAACAAATTACATACGTAATACATACATCATCTACATACATACATACATACATACATACATACATACATACATAATACATACATACATACATACATACATACATACATACATACATACATACATGTACATACAT